>JYDV01000124.1:0-123648 GCA_001447645.1 Trichinella pseudospiralis | reverse complement strand
TTAGCGGTATTATTGTATGAAAAGTTCTTCCAATCTCGCTACAGTCAATACATATCTGGCTGTAGTACTGCCGTTGAAATGAGTACAGAATAACCACAACCATCATTATTTTCTGTTACTCATTTTTTTATTAATTTACGTTTATTCATTTTTTGCATGTTTATATGTGTTTTGACTGCTTTTTGAACTTTATTGCATTATTTCTGATATAGAATTCATAAGTTTGCCTAAGTTATTTGCATATGAATATGACACTGTTTTTCTTATTTACAAATGTTTATAAAATGTACAAAATAATTTATTACTTATAATGGAGAAGTTTAATAAAATTGACTAATAAATCAAAAAATAAAAATTAGTAATATAACTGTTGAAAAATCTTTTCTTCCGTCTTATAATAAAATAATTCTAAACTCCCCCTTGGCATGGATAATATCTTGCAAAATAATCATGACTCAATATAAATTGAAACTATATTTTCGTAAAATCTGAATTATGAAACAAATAATTAATTGGTTAAAGAATTAGCAGTAATGTCATATCTCTGAGTATAAACTTGAAACAAAATACATTTTGCAACATTCAACGTTGCGGCATCCTTTTGGTAATTATTTGTCTGAAGCATTACACCCAATGTAACACACGTTCAGTTACACACTAATTTTCAAATACAAGCAATCAGTCGTAATAAAATAGCAAGGCATGATCTACATCACAGCGGATATCAGCGGCGACATTCCCTTTGACACTTTCAAAGGACTTATGCCATTATGGAACTGTTAAAATGGTGGGGGCTTTTTTTGAAGCAGTCAAAGCAACCACATTTGCCAGCCGCAACTGTTTAAATCCAAGATATTTACTCGAAACAGATTCATATCAGAGAACGCTTTACCTGCTACTCTTACTGTTATTTTTCTCTGAAACCTGATTTGCTATCAGCGAATAAACTCCCCCATCCAGCCTTGTGGATGATATCTTGCTTGAATTACACATTATTGAGCAAATCAATACAGTTCACTTACAAAATAAGATTTTCAACTTCATCACAAATATTTTCTGACAACAACTATTGCTAACGCATAACTTATTTTTGAAAATAACACAGTTGAGCACGCATAAATGCAATAAATAACGTGTCCAATTATGTGCACTTATATTATTGAAAGATCAATCTATCTTCAAATTTAATTTAATTCAATTTTGCTAAATTTTTATCGTCATTCAAATTTCCACAATGCGCAAACTATGGGTAAATGTGTTCATAAAAATATGTTTTTTTTATCTGTACATGTCATTTTAGGAAAAGAAAAAATAAAAACGCTTACCTCATTTTTACCGTTTAGTCAAAGCACTAAAAATGATAAATTCAAAACATTTTAAATCAATAAAAAATCAATAAAATACATTTTTCATTTTTACTATAAATTGCAAGCTTCAATCCTAAATTTTCACAGTACTGCAGTTGATATTTTTTGTACCAGCGTTCGAAGTAAACCAATTTTTGATTAACAATTAATTTGCCTTGTCAATTAAACAACAATCTATCTGCGCATCTGATATATTATTGTGGTATATTAATGGCAATTGTACAATTTATCTATGGCCCTATTAAGAATTGCATCCCCATTATTAAATCACAATAATTTTCCTGACAGTAAAATCCATTCTTGACTAAATCTAAAAAAAATGGCTGATGGTGAATTAAGATTTATACCATCTTTAGCAGTTGCATGAGAGATTTCAACGGCGATATTTACAGTAAAACCAAAAAATCAAGATACGGTAAATTAGCTTTCTTATTACAAATGTGCAACAGCACTGTTAAAATGTTTGAATTTGCTTTATCTATTAATTCTTTTACGGAATGTATAATTGTAAAAAAGGTTGCTTTGTTGAAATATTTGTCCAAATAACAATTTGATGCCTTTGTGCACGCTGTAGAAAAAATGCTGAAATACATTTAGAGACTTACAATGTAAATTCCAGAAATGTCATCAAAATCAAAGCAGCCAATAGGAATACATGTTTTCTATGGTAAGGCGTGTATAATTAATACAATTTTAAAATATACTTTGAACTGATAAAATAACTTATATTTGTTTTTTAATTGCATTACATCTTAGCTTAATGCATATTAAAAAACCCATTGCAGGCATTTAACAAAGAGTACTTGTGAAGATGTTAAAGTCAATTATCAAAGTATAAACAACGTGAGATAAAACATTGAAAAGTGGTTGCTGGATTTGGGGCAGAAGTAAACAATTAGTAACAAATCCTATCACTGTTGATGAACAAGTAATTTCTTTTGAAAATAGCATTTCTCAATAATTAGTTAGAAAATCAGAAAACAAAGCTTGCGCTGTTGACATCAACTTATCACATAATTTTATAATTATTAAAACATAATTCTATGAAAGCATGTATTTTTTAGAAAAGCTAAGCAAAAGAACCAACAACGGCTATATGTATTGATGATAGTACTATTTCTGGTCTTTTCAGTGCAATACCTCAGAATGTAGGAAGTTGCACCTGAAGCAGTGCACCAGTTCATTTAAGTAGCTTTATGGCTTAATCACAGTGATTGGCTAAAATTGTAATAAAATTTTGACAATACTTTAGACAATACTGAAAAATTTTGAATTTAATAATGAATTGGAAATTCTTTAATATTTTACAAACAAAAGCTGTTGTTTAAATTTATGATTTTATAGACATATGGGAATCAGTATGTTGAATTATATTGCAATCCTGATTGTATGGTATATAATAAAAATTGTTTTATGGCAGCTTCTAAATGACAGTCATATTTGTGATTTAAGAATACAGCAAAATCAATTTACATGAAAATAAAATTTTTTGTTCTGCAGGTTATTATTGTACAGACGGCCCTCAACATTCACAGGTTGAGCATTTGCGGATTTTATTATCAGTAAATTTCAAAAACGCAAAGAAGATAAACCATACTTTGAGACTCTAAGTATGCTGTGAATCTGCAGATTTAGTGCATAGTTGTTTTTGTATATGAGGTTCTACATCATAACAATAGTGATAACAATTTATAACCGCAGCTAATGCTAAGATGAAAAAGATAAAAGCATTAAAGTGTACAGAAAGAAGGCGCTTAATCAGGAAATTGGTCTGCGACAGCATTGGTTCAGCAATTTCAGACGCTTGCTCCAGACTGGTCGACAGGTCCAGAAATGACATGTTTTAATGTTTGACATGACAGACGTCTGCTTTCATGCTAGCACAGTTTAGCACAGCGTGAAAATAATGCAAAATTTGAGGAAACGCGTAATGCATAAAGCTACTATGATAACAATGTTTTTTTCCGATAGAAATACTTTTTAAAAAAAAGATTTGCTGAGCCGTCCATCCACTGCTAGCAAGATTGCATGCAATAACACACCAACAATTTAGACTGTTATGCACTCAACAAAATAAATAAAAAAATAAATACAAGATAAATATTGAACATGCAAAGCAGTAGATGTTCCATGACATCCTTTGTAGCTTTCAGGCAATTGTGTAGGATTATAATTAATCATCAATTATAGCGGGAGCGGCAGTGTATGAATGGAACCGGCAAGTATTCACGGAAATTTGACATTAGTTGTTCCTCTAGAATCCACATATTGCACACATAATGTTGATGGCCGACTTCATTATACTCTATTATTCCTTTTTTTATTTTTGGTGGTTCTTACACTCTTAATATTGTTCACTGTTGTGTTTTGCTTACTGTTCTTATTGTTGTTGTGTGTTCCTCACCGTTGTTTTTGTTGAATAGTGAAAGATAAAAATTACTGTTTTCCATATTTTTTGTTGTTTGCTTAGTCATTTCTATTACATTTGGCATAACTTTATTGTAATGCCATAAAATATAAAATAATAATAAATTGTTTTTGAATATACTGTCAATCAAAAAGTTTAAAATTCACAACAATTACTATATTTTGAAAAATATTTCTATGAATGATAGAACTTCATAAATTGTGATATAAGTAAATTCAAAAATATTGTAAATTTCACCACTTGTTAAGTTACAAAGTTACAAAAATCACCAATGGAAATATTTCGACTAATGAAAGGAAAAGTCTCACAGCTAATCAGAATGCAAAATTTTCAAGAAATGAATTATTATAAAAGAAAAACTAATTTGCCTGCGGCGCCAACCAGTAAGAAAATGCCGAAAAATTTGCTCTCGATTTAGATCAAATTAGATTTAGATCAAATTTAGATCAAATAAATCAAATTTAGATAAAATTAAAATATATAAGTTAGTTTCTGGATTGGAGCAATTCAAATATACCAATCATAATTCGAAAGCTGTGTTATTCAAAAATTGTTTGATTAAATGCTACTTTTGATTTTAAAGTTTAAAACAAAGGACAGATGCAATATATTTTAAATCAACTTTAAAACTTTTCACTGATTGCTGCTTTTTGGTCCAGATATAGTTTCACTGCAGAGCGAGCAAGCTGTAAGTGGCCACTGCTTTATTTTTATATTTATTTTTTGGCTTTATTTTTGATGGTTTTACTTTTCTTTATGTTACTTTTTGTTTTATCAGAGGCACATTTTGAACCATTGCAAACTTTTGGTCAGAAATGGATCAGAAATCTTTATCTGAATACTTAAAAAGTAAAGAAAAAGAAGTTTTGAATATGAACAAAGCAGAGCTGCTAAAAGAACTCAAGAAAACTGAAGCGCAAAAGAGTTTATTGAAAAAAGAGCTTCATGCGTTAGAGAAAGAAATTCATGACCATCAGCAAGCAACAAAGGTAGCAACATTACTTTTATTGATTTACAATGATTGTGAAATATTCATTTCTTATTTTAGAGGATCCAAAGTGAACTTCAGAAATACAAACGCTTACCGTACATTGTTTGCACCATCTCTGAAATATTGAAAGTGAAAGATGTTGTTGGTGCAAAGAACATAACAAATACTTACCAGGTTGATGCAGCTGGTAATGAGAACAATGATGAACTAATTGTGGTCAAAGCAATGTCTCGCCTTACATACATGCTGCCAAATTCTGGCTTGATAAAGCCAGGTATTTTAAAAGTTGGAGATTTGGTTGCTATGTCCAGAGATGGATTAAAACTTGTAGAATTATTGCCTTCTGAATATGATCCTCGTGTTAAAGTATTATAATTCATTAACAATAACTATGCATATGCAATAATAAATTTTAAGGTAATGGAATTAATAAATCAACCAAATCAACAATTCTGTGACATTGGAGGTTTGGATGATCAAATTCAAGAGATGATCGAAGCGGTTGTTTATCCAATAACGCATAAAGAATATTTTGAAGCGTTTCGAGTGGATCCACCAAAAGGAGTTCTGATGTACGGACCACCTGGTACTGGAAAAACGTTGTTAGCAAGAGCTTTAGCATCGAATGGTAAATGCACGTTTTTGAAACTGTCTGGTACGGCATTGCTGCAACGCTACGTTGGAGAAGGAGCAAAGATGGTTCGAGAAGCTTTCAGACTAGCTAAAGAGAAAGCACCAACGGTTCTGTTCATCGACGAAATAGATGCTATAGGTTTATGCTCGTATAGATATTTAACAATATCAAATTGCACCGATTGTTGTTTTAATTGCAGGATCAAAACGTCACAATTCTGATTATGGAAGTGATCACGAAGTTCATCGCACCATGTTGGAATTGTTGACACAAATGGACGGCTTTAAAGTTAACGAAAATATTCGAGTCATTGCTGCAACAAATCGACCAGATGTTTTAGATCCAGCACTGACCAGAAGCGGTCGTTTTGATCGTAAAGTTGAACTGCCATTGCCCAATGAGAAGGCAAGAATACAAATAATGCAAATCTACGCTCAGAAAATGAATGTTTCGTAATTTGCAGCGATTTTCTTAATTATTTTCTTCAAAATTAACATATTTCCTTGCAGTTCAGCTTTATTTGCTTTTAGTCGCAATGTCAACTTTGAAGAGCTTGCTCGTTGTACTGACGACTTTAATGGCGCGCAGTGCAAAGCTGTCGTAACAGAAGCGGTAGCATGTGCTCATGATTTATAGCTTTTTATACATGATTATGTCTTTATTTAAATTTTTTTCAGGGAATGATTGCTCTGCGTGAAAACAAAGTTCAAATTACGCACGAACACTTTTTAGCTGCAATATTGGAAGTTCAAGCTAAGAAAAAGATGAATATTTTTCTTTATGCATGAACATTTTCAATTTCCAATTATTTAATTTTATTCATCGCTATATAAATAAATAATAAATAAATTCAATAAATAAATTTAACTTTTTTTAATACTTAAATATTACAAAGATGTTTTGTTATATTTTTGTTTATATAACTGAAACAATTTGTTTTAAAATATATGTAAAAATAAATAATTAAAAGGTTAATACACAGCTATTTTCTGTGCTGTTAATTGTATAGTTATTATAAACACAAGCTACCAAAATTATATATTACACTCGGCCATCAACATTGACGGATTTAATTATTTGCGGACCTCAAAACCGCAAAAAAGATAAATCACATTTTTAGAACCTGTGTAAACTGTGGAACTGCAGGTTCAGTGCAATTTTTTTGCTTATGAGGTTCCATAGCATAACAGTAGTGATAACGAGTTAACCAAATTGGGAAGCTAAATAGTAATCGCTACCAATGTTAAGTTGAAAAAGATAAAAACATCAATGTAAACGGAAATGGCAAGCTGCGAACGGTCTTTATGGCAGCACCGGTTCTGGGATTCCAAACTGATGAACTAGTCTAGGCATGTCTGGAAATGCGGAATATCCGCTTTCATGTTAGCGCAGTCCAACACTGCGTGAGATTACGCAAAATTTGAGTTAGCATGTAATGTATTAAGTAAATACTATAGTCACATTGTTTTTTTTAAACCACCGGACAATCCATCCACTTCTGTCAATAATTTGACTGTTTGTTATACACTCAATCAAACGAATAAAGTAATAAATACGGAAAAAATTTTAACATGCAAATCAATAGACCGTCCGTGATTATTCTATGCAGCTTTCAGACAATTGCTTAGACTAATTATAAGGCATCGGCAAAGGTATGAACGGAAGCAGCTATTATTCCCGGAGATTCGTCATTCTCGGTTCCGCTGGTATGAAAATATTGTACTAAGTGTGCTCTATATATCTGCATTAAAAACGCTTTAATTTTAATACTTTTAAAATCTTTTCGTGACAAAAAATACAAAATTGACATCTAAAAATTGTTAATATTGTTTTTTCAATATTTCGACCAATATTTGTAAGCTTCCTAAAACAAATGATGGATTTCAGTGCTAAACGTTATTCTGCCTTCTATTCTTCTTCTATTCATTATACAAACTTATGCAGATAGCTGCTGCTGACAGTAAGCAGTTTACATGCAAAGATGGTCGTGCTTGGATCACCACAGTACCGTCTGCAACGCAAAAAACTTTCTTATAATTTAGTTCGTAAAATATCTGCCGTGTTTGGCACTGTATCTGATATTTAATACCCTGCAGATGTTTTCAAATCACTGATCACTCTTGAAATGCTGATCTTTATCGTGAAAAAGAAACAAATAAAAAAGCGGAATAAGTTCATCAGGAGTGGAATGAGAAACATCCAGATGATCAAAGCGGTCATTTATCCAATAACGCATAAAGAATACTTTGAAGCATTGCAAGTGCAGATTTGAGATCGTAAAAGTCAGCGGATGAAGAAAAAATGTATATATTTATTAGTTTGTTAATCATTGTGGGTGTGTACAAATTATCTGATGAGTCAGTATATGAATAACGGAAGACCAATGTTTTGTTTCGTAATGTCAGAAACCAGATGTTTCTACCGATTTGATGACTTGGATACGAGAGCTGCGCAGTTAAAATCTGACAAATTGGCTGGTTTTTGAGATTTTTGGACAATGTTTCAAGCAAATTTTACGCGAAAAATCTCTACAAGGCGTCAGCAATTTTGACTGTTGATGAGCAGCTTGTATCAACGAGCGAAAAAAGCAGATTTCGTCAATACATACCATGCAAAGCTGGCAAATGTGGTATAAGTATATTTTGGTGCTGCGATGCACAAACTTCATATCTTCTGGCAAAATAAATTAACGTCGGCAGAGAGACAAACCAGGAAGTACCAATGGATGCATCTGATCAGGTAAAACAGTTAGCAAGATCCTGGTGCAGAAAAAGCAAAACACTACGATGGATCCAAACACAGCAAAGCATTAGCTGAAGATTTATTAGCCAACAAAACAACGATTGTGAGAACGTTGAGAAAGAACAGAAAATAAATATTATCAAGTGAACTCGATATTATTTTGTTTTGATTGACATTTCACAATGGTTAACTACATTGAAATGCAACAAGTGAGTGTTGCTAGTGCCTACGATACATCACGATGATGCAACAAGAGAAGATCAAGAAGGAAAGCCATTCGCCACAAAGCAGAAAAGATATTAAAGCTTCTTCATTTCACGGGACAGTGTACATCGCATTCTTTGATGTCAGCATTGGTGAGCCATTTGTGTGACAAAAAATCAAAATGAAGTGTTGCAAAAGGATAATTAAAATCGAAATTCAAGACCGTAAATTTTATTTTCCGTTGTTTCTGTTTCAATGTTGGCATTGCGTTTTTTTTCTCCTGTCTGACTTTTACAATGATGAAATTCAGTTTGCATCCACGCACTAGAGCCGACAATAACTAATATGCAGAGGAAAATACTACACGCATAATAGAATAATCCTTAGTAATCAATAAAATGTGAAATTGCAAAGAATTTTAAAAGTATTTCTTAAAGCATTATTCTTGAAGACCAGTATGCCTTCATACTGCTTGGACCTTTGTCTACGCTTTACCCTAGAACGTAATCTTCATAGTCATCTTTTTTTATTTTATACTTGAAAGTAGACGAACAAACTGAGCGAATGTAAAGAAGTTAAACGGGAAGCTTCAAGTATACTTTGTTAAAATTATTATAATCATTATTCTACCTTAATAAGGTAAAACAAAGTTGTGATAAACATTTTACTAACTATTAAATAAAAATTCAGTAACTGCAGATGAAAAGCCTGTTCAGGAAAGTTTTGCTTGCAAACATGAAAAAGAAAAAAAGTAAAATAAAATTTGCTGTGATGCTTGTTCCTGCTTTTTGTTACATGTTGGTAAGCGTATAAGAAGTTCAAAATATTATAGAATTGGATGTACACATTTATGCAAAAGTAACATCAGCAGACAAAATTCCTTTCATAAAATTCACAACGCTTTTGCTTTTTGCAACATTGGTTTGATGGATTCATTGAAGTTTCATTTTGCGCAATTTGGTAAATAGTATTATTGTTTCTTTTTATGGAAATGACATTTTTGTTTCTTAGTAATAATGTTTTGTAAAAAATAAAAACGTAAATTTTATCAGAAAAAAATGCAAATTATTTATTCATATGATTTGTATTTCAAGATCACTTTGAGGTCGCCTACAAAGTTCATTTCATTTCAAACAGCTGCAGCTTTGGGCAAATTGGCAGTTGTTTATGTTCACTTTGTATTAAAATCACCACTTGCTTAAAAATTGCACATAATACATCAACGCAACCTTGAATTCAATGATAGTGACAGAGAAGATGGAAGCTTTGAGATCAAAAGTAACAGTGGTGATTAAGCTGCTTGAACGAAAAATGTCCAACAAAATACAGGAGAATCCCGTTAGTATGTTCATCTGGGGACCTGAAAAAACGGACGTACTAAGCGGGAAAACGTAGTAAGCGGGAAACATATCACATAACATTGGAATCCGTTAATACATTGCGTGCAGTAATTTTATTCAATTTGTTTTAGTGAAAAATTTATCAATAGTAGTTTGTTTCATGTTTTTTTTCCTTAATTCGCAAATAACTGTGTCTATTTTCGACAACTGATTAATAACGTTCTCATCGACGTTAAAACTGCAGACGTAACGTCGCACAGTGTCCATTGCCTCTAAGGCTGCTGCCGTCCGCGTCGGAATAGGTAGCGTTTCTTCCAGTTCTGAAAAATTTCCACTCCGAATTTGTTTCCGGGTGCTTGAATTTCCATCATTGCAAGCAGATTCTAAAGTTGTGCGCTTCGCAAGAATCGTATTTAATGTTGATGAAGGGATTTTCATCATTCGCGTAATGCCGATGCGCTTCATGTTAGGGTTTTCATCCAACCGTTTGAATGATCTGAAGTTTCTGAGCAGTTGTAATTTGGCGCCGTTCTTTTTATCTCCATTTTGAAAACTGCTGATAAATAATAGAGGCAAAATTTCAAATGCAGCTTACCTCGTTTTCACTCACAAACAACCAATTAAACTCGCTACAGCCAGCGCCACCTAGCACAAACAACAACAACAAACATAAAGCGACGCTGGCCTGCAGGCATACTCCCACGCTTAATCATGTTCAGTACGACTTTGTTTGCCACGTGCAATGGCTTTGTTGTATACGGTAAAATCATTCGTTCCAATTGTCGTAGTGCATGACAATCAGTGCAACAATTACGTCATCAAAGTCCAATCACCATCACAAATCTGAACGTACTAAGCGGGATTGCCGAGCGTGATAACGGGGATCTTATTACGTACATATTATTGTATAACCGTTATGTCTGCTTTACTACACAGACTATAAGAACAGTTTGACAATCCAGATTCTAAAAGAACAAGTTTTATAACGCGGAAGTGACAAGCTAAGCGCATTCGCTGGCACATCGCAACTTCCGCATTAGCGATTAGCAAACCATACAGCAGTAGCGCAGCAGCAGCTTTTCAAAATTGCTAAACGCAAATAAATTTTAGCAACACTTCCGGGTGAAATGTCAAGAAAATTCAGAATTTGTTCAAATAATCAATAAATGTGTCGCTAACGGTTTTAACTTATTTGCAGATGGCGTCATAATCGAACTGTTCAACCAATCAAAAGATGAGAATGAAAGATAAAAGTTGCAATTTCAGTATTTAAGCTAGTGAAAAGAAAAGGTTTTCACTTTATTGTGATATTGTTGCTGCGTTCTGTTGCTTAAGGTTGTGAATTGCGTGTTGTTAAAATTTCTGTTTTGGTTACACCAGTGTCTGGATAACAAGACGTAGAAATTTAATTGTCCTGATGCTTAAACGCTGGAGTGTTCAAAAGTATGCGTAGAGCATGGCTCATATTTTTCTTGTTATTAATGATTTATTTTGTTTTAGGACGAAAAAGATTGTAACGTTATGTGTAGACGACGGAATTCAGGATTCTGTCGTCAACTTGAGAAAACCTGCGTGTCAGTAGTGAGAGTACGGTAGCGTACGGTGGTAATGCGGAAGTGAGGGGGTTTTGTTGGTGCGTTGTCGTCGGTCGTTTCGTGGAAAGCTGCTTGTGTGTGCTTGCTCGTTTGTTACATTAGATTGTACAATTTCTTGGCTCATTATCCCTGGCCTGTTATTCAGTCGTGTGAATAAGCTCTTGACACTTTGTGTAGTTTCGATTTGATGGTTATCACCACGGCAGTCAGTTTAACACGATTGAAATCGGATTGTCGAATATATTGATTTTCCCGCCCCATAATCTAAGGAATATACAGTCCACCAAGCTGTAGAACGGCTGCGGTTGTGGTTTCGCTCGTAACATTTTGGTCCTCCGAGCCGGAGTCGAACCAGCGACCTATGGATTGTGAAATACTGTGGTGTCGGCTGCGAAGGCCAGATCTAAGAAGCTTGCTGCGAACAAAAAACGGTTGAACCGATTACTGGCAGAACTCGAGGAGTGGTGCGTAGCATCAGCCGACATCTATGAGATCGAGGATCAGATCTCCATGACGGATGAGCCCTTCCGTGCGTCGGTGAGCCCTTCTGGCTGAATTGGAATTGGACTTGGATGGCGAAGAGCGTCAGTTTGTGATAGATGATTGGGCGAAGTGGCGTCAACGCTACTGAGTCATGAAATCTCGAGCGCGCGCAACAATTGAGGAGGCGCGCGGAGACCGACACACTGGCGTCGACAGCGGTGATTCCTGCAGGCCTGCTGTCAGGGCCGGAAACCTGAGACTGCCAAAAATGAAGCTCCCGTATTCCTCAGACAAGGCATTGGAATTCCCCATTTTCTGGGCCAGTTTGAAGCAAGCATACACAACAGAAGCGACCTGGATGCCGCCACCAAGTTCACCTACTTGATATTCAGCACTGTAGGGAGGGCGCGGAACTCCATTGAGGGAGTTCCGTTCACTGCAACCAATTACCCGCAGGTACCCGCTTTGGCCAGCCAAGGTTGGTCGTGCGCGAGCACCTGGCGACACTGTGGAAGCTGTCGGAGTGTCGCGAGATGTCGATGCGTGGAATCTAGTCACTCGTGGATGAAGTGACGAAGCTCCGGCGCTGCTTCTCGGTGCTGGACAAGGATTCATTTGCTGGCCCTCTTCCTTTGAGTGAGTCTCTGATGCCGATGCTGAGGGATAAATTCCCTCCGGCATTACTAAGGGCATGCGACACGAAGATAGAGCCGGACGCAGGAGAGGATGAAGACAACCTCTAGAAATTCCTTGAATGCACTCAATGGCAGGCGAATTTACTCACCAAACCAATGGGAGACGACGTGGAAAAGCCGGTAGGAATGACGGAACATCGAATGTCTCCTAAGAAACCATTCCGCTTCACATAGAAGAGCGGGGGCAGCGTCACGTCTTCAGCAGCTGCGTTGGCAGTCGCTGCCTCTTGGGAGCTGCCCGTTCTGTGGGGTGAGCACAAGGGGGCTGCTTGCCATATGTTTACAAGAGTAAACCTGCTGAGGAGGATGGCCATGGTACGCTCCAAGGGCGTTTGCTTCAAATGTTTGGAAAGCGGCCATCAGGTACGAGACTGCCGCCAGAGTCGACCGTGCGCAGTGGATGGGTGCGAACGAACTCATCATGAGCAGTTTCATTAAAACACGCTGAGAGAGTCAGCTCGGTCGACGGAACTAAACGGCGTGCAACGAGCAATGCTGGCAAGGGGAAATGGCAAGGTGGCTCATCTCCAGATTTTGCGCGCACGCGCGTATGGACCGGATATAACCCACTTGGCAATGAACTGCTTCCTAGATACCGGTGCGCAGGTGTCTTTTATACGGAAGGACATTGCTGAAACCCTTGGCCTCACGGGGTCATATGAGAAGGTTCGGCTTGAGAAAGTTGGGGGCAGCGTGGCGCCCCAACGACAATTAAGAAGGGTGGAATTCTGATTGGGAGCCGACGGCAACGCAGATCAACCGGCGTTGAGACGCCGCGTCGAAGCGTTGGCTATTCCTCGTATCTGTGGAGGAATCCCTTACAGCAAGAGTTGCTTGCGGAGCAGCACAGAGGCAGACGCTGATTTGACGGCAGTTGGGCTGAAAAAGTGGCCGCTGAAAGTCAACATACTGATTGGTGTCGATCATTACTTGCGATTTTGCTACGAGCCGTGTGGGAAGAAACGCGACCGCCATTGTTGCGCTGAAAACGCTACTTTGCTGGGTGATTTGTGGAAGACCTCACTCAATCTCGGCCGCGGGAGCTAGGGTCCTCTTGACGAAAGTAGAGGACGCTTCCCTGCGAAAGTTTCGAGAAATTGAGGCATTGAGAATTACACCAGAAGATTATGGCACAGCAGAAGATGCAGGAAAGATGGGGAAGTTTGAGGAATCCCTGACCTTCAGAAAGAGATACCAAGTCGGTTTCCTGTTGAACGGAGGCCAACCAGACCTCCCTGTCAACGTCAAGCAGGCTATGCGCCGGATCACGGCGGTCGAGCGACGCCTCGTAAGGAGCGACAAGGACAGTCATGATTACTCGTTAACCATACGGCAGTATTTGGTAAACGGTTGGGCTGAGCGAGCAGCAGAGTCCGGCTTTCCGAAGCGTACCTGGTACCTCCCATGCGGTGTGCACGGGAGAAGGCAAAGAACGATAATGGCGCGTAATGTTCGACAGGTTCGACGGACTGCCGGTTCATCGACGGACGCGTGTTAGAGTGACAGCGAGGTTGCTCTAGCTTGGGTAAGGTCAGCAGCCAGTCGTTGGAAAGCATTTTTCCGGAATCGACTTGAAGAGATCCAACAATTGGTGGAACCAGAGTCCTGGAGACTGCCCAGGGAAGGACAACCCGGCTGACTGGTTGAGCCTGGGCATGGATGTAATGAAGCTGGCAAAAGGAGACGAATGGTGGCTCGGACCAAGATGGCTTGCATGGCCGCGGAGACATGAAGACCACAAGCGCAACTCCATGATCCCACCAGGGGAGGAGCGCACCTCGAAACACGCGCACTCAAGGCGTTGTGCAACAAGCGGACGTGTATGCTAAGAAATGCGAGCGATGTAAATTTTGATTGATGCGCATTCAGTGCGTGGGCTGTTATGCGATGTTTTTGTTTGTATTCATTTGTTAGTTTGTTTGTTAGCTTGTTGATTTTGATTGAATAAAGCTTGTTTCATTGATTGCGTTTTGAGGAATACTGTTTGAGAGCAAGCGAGGCACCTCTCAGCAGTTGCGTATCAGCGCATTTATGGAATACTGTTCACAATGATTGCAGTATGAGTTGACTTGCTGCGAGAATCTAAAAGTCACGGAATTGATTTTCAACTAGTGTTTAATATTTTAAGGATTTTAGATGCAGCGATAAAAAAAGTTGTGCAAAAAGTTGTTGTGATGTCTGACAGACGCTACTTATCTGCTTCAATTACAAAATCTGCATCTACGCTTCATTCAAACAATGAATGTCATCTTAACATTTGAATTTGATCAGAAAATATTACAAGTTGTTTCTCCAACATTGATAGCCTTTTGAATACTGGACAAGCGTTAGAGATAACACTTCTGTCACTACAAGCATCACCATGCAAATATAGCTTTCACAATAAAAATCATTCCATGCATTAAGTAATTGCTGACAAAAAATAGTACTATCTTAAACGCACAAGCAATGAAATGTTCGTTAGTTTTGACTGTCTCCTAATATTCTGATACTGTAAAATGTGACAAGGGTCGTTGAGACTCAGGTATATAGTTTATGTGACAGTCAATTTCTGATTAGCTGGCTCTTGTATTCATTACAGTGAAAGTTATAACTGATAAGTCTGCACCATTTTAGCAGATACCAGGACTATATTTAGAAAGATCTTCTGCATGTTTCATAAACTTAAGCATGTTGTTTTTTATATTACGATTAGACATATTACAAGTCATAATAAATTTTCAGACGTTAGGTTATAATGCTACTGTTTTTTATTTTTTTGATGTTCTTATCAACTACTTTTGAATAATAAATTTTAGTCAAAATATGTTTAACATTATATTTCAGCAAAATCTCATAAAAGAATGAAATTCAAAAGTTGGACCATACTTTCTAATGATCATTGTTTGTCATTCTCTGTTTCTAAAAATGCTGCTGTTGTCATTCATCAATAAAATGCATCATTTTAATTCTGTTTTCTTCCATCATTGTCGTTCTTGCAAAAGTCAAAATTCAATTGGGGTATAACCGATTTTTCCGCTGACTATGCTTAGTTTTTTGCAGTGAAATTTCATTAATTGTTGCTCTGATGCGCGCCTCTAAATTTTATTTGTTGTCAGTCCTCTGCATTTTATTTGTCAAATATTATTTCCTTCTATTTGTCAAATTTTATTTTAAGTTTTTTAACCGACTGTTTTATAATAATTCTGTTGTTCTCAGATTGAGAAAAGCAAGAGTATGCAATTATGATGAAAAAATAAAAAAGACAATTCAATACAGATGTCATACAGTGCAGTAGAAAATTAATATAATCCGCCACTTGAATCTTTATCTTACCAAATTTTTATGCGTTAAGTTTAACATATGTAGTAACAGAAACTGTAAAGAAACTAAGTAAAACTTAGTTCTGCAAGGAAATATGATTTATTTTATATTTATAATTTTATTTGCCAACAAAGAAGCAAACTTAATGTAATAAATACGAGATCTGTCATTTCATCTTTTACATCAAAGCTGGCTTTGTTCAAACGCAACCTTGGGCGTAGAGAATTTTATCAATTTTCAAGCGTTGCTGCACTCAGGGAAAATGAAGAGGTACACGATGATGACATTCAAATCAATTTTGATCATTTAGATGTACTACAAAAGGACATGGAAGAGAGATTTCAAGATATTCTCAAAATGAAGATTCCAAATTGGGTAATAGAGCCATTTTCAAATACTGATGAGATCGAAATAAAATTAGAGGAGGAATTAATTGTGTAGCGCCGTCAGACGCTCAATTAATTCGCACCATTTGTAATATAAAGAGTTTATTATAAACAACGAAGTACAAGAGAGAATATAATACAAAGACAAACAAAACGGGACGCGCACGAGTATCACTGACCGCCAAGAGCACACAATGCCGCTACTCCGCAACGCAACCTTCATTACTTCGTTACCGCCGGTTGTCTAATAAAAAGGTGAACGTGATGCGCAGGTACAATTTCACGGTTGCAGTCACAATTGAATTACAAACTAATGAAGAGTTAAAGCTGAAGTTTAAGAACGGATAGTATTCTTTCTGGTTGCAAAAACAATAATATCTGACCTCTATCCAGGTTTATGGAGAATGGTAAGCTTCCTTCTCGCCTGCTCGCCTTCCTATCTTCCTATTTGGTTGAACGGGGTTTTAGTGTGGTTACGGATTTTCTAACAAAAAGAAGAAGCCGACTGCAAATCGTCAAACGTGGTGATTTACGATTGTTCCTTACCAACACACAACTGGCAATGTAGACACAATGTAGACAGATTAGTTGCAATGCACCAACCCCATCCATCGCATTAATTATTTGCTCACTATATGATTATTTTTGAAAGAACGCTCGATCTGAACAAATAGTTTGTTTAAAAATTCATTATTTTTGACAATAATTTAGTGGGGGGGGCGTTTGAAAAATATATGTCTCTTAAGGGGATGATAGCCTGAAAAAGTTTGGGAAACACTGACCTAGATCATCAAAAAACAATCAAAAAATCAGCTTGGTTGCGCAGTCGCTCAGACTATGCAGCTTCGCCGTAGTATGAACAGCCGCGTTGTCAGCCACATTTCACTTCGACGCTTTTTCAGCAGCCGACCACCGGAGTTGTGGCAGATATACAACATAACGCTAATCTTTTGACCGCTTAAATGCTATTGCATTGAGAAAAATAAGGGAGATGGCTGGTTTTACGTCACCGTTGTGTCCGTACACTGAGCAATGTTCTGGCCATGGAGAGTTAACCCTTGAGTGGTGGCGCGGGGTCCAGCGGACCCCATGAAAGCTTTCTCGTTCTGTTTTGGCAGAATTTGTAAACAGTGACGGTTGCTGCTTTTTATACCTTCCTAGTAATGCCCATAGGATATTTCTGTCAGTGGGTGCGGTCATATCTGCGACTCCTATATTCAGCAGTTGCCTCTCATATATCTTTCTCATTTATTCAATTTTCTCTCCAACTGTGCAGTCGCTAATGCTTATTTCTTGGCTACGTGTTTTCTGCTTGATTGTGAACAGTAATAATTGGTTTGTTTCGTGAACTTTTTATGCAAATTTTGACCTAATTTTAGTATTATTTACCTTATTTTATGCAAATTTTCCACTATTTCTTGTAAACTTTTACAAAATTTTAAAAATGTCACTCACAGGATCTGACAGTGATAGTTTCTTAGACATCCTAAATGATTCTCTTGAGGAAAGTGATATAGGCAGTGCCAGCGATTCTGACTATGTTGAGAAGAGTGATCCTAATTCACCCTCGACTCCATTCAAAAATATTGTGTATACATTGTGCTGCTGCAAAAGTGGCAGAAAAGGCTGTCACTAATGATTAATCATAGGACATACAATTTTAAATAAAGTTTGCACTTCCCAGAGTATAAGAACAAATGTCATTTCTGAACTCTGAATACAAAGGACCATTCTCACGTTCACAACAGATGAACGTTAGCTGCTACAGACGTAAAATCAAACATCTGAAAGCTAAATTATATGATAAGTTCTGTCTGCCAAAACAAATTCGCAATGCAAAAATAACAATGCATATAATACGACTGCAAAAAGCTGAAAAAATTCGGTTTCAACATCAGTATTATGTGAATTAACGAGGAGGGGTTCCAGCGGACCTGACGCCACCACTAACGGTCAGATCACGCACGCCACCATTCAAGGGTTAAATACTGATGGGCAGGTATAGAGAAAAGATTTCTCAACAGATATGATAATTTGCTTTAGGAAAGATAATCAATTAATTATCAGTTCGCTATTCTCGCTGTTTTCTGTAATAAACTTCATGTACTGAAAGTGTAAGTAAATAAGTAGAGCTTTTTACTTTTTACAATTACAATGCTGCATTAACTTATCATACACCAGAAAAAGAATGTAATTTCAGTTCTTGAAAACAATCTCCACAAACTCAGTAAGAATAATGTAATAAAAAAAATAATAATGAAAAATTATAACTTCGATTTCACTGTGATCATCTTTTTGAATACTTTCCCAACGGCATGATTGCCCTCACGACGCAGATAAATTGGAGCTGACATAGCGTAGTACGCATATGGAAAACGTACAATCCAATATTTCGAAGATTCAAGTTGAATATCATCTATGCCGGTGTCGAAAATGATTGACTGGGCACTTTGAATTTGTATACGAGGCTGAACCTGGACAACTACCGGAGCTTTAGGAGTGACTACATGAATCCTCATCAACTGTCCCAAGTAGAACGGTCGATTCGAACTAAATTAATAAACTTATAATTCATCTTCAAAACATCAAAAACAAAACAAATAAAATATAATATAATTGTTTAAATGCTTAAAAGTTTATTAACATACAAATATAATAAAAGTAAAAATGCATCATACTGTTTGTTTTAAACAATAAAGAAGAAAAATAAAAAAACATTTTATATACCGACAACTGCAAGGGAACATTAACGGCATGTCATTGTCTAAAACTGCTTCTGCATCATCCTGCAAATGTACTTCAACAAATTACCAATACAGACTGTTAGATCAAAAGTCAACATACTGTTGGTCCATACGGTCCGCTATGTTTCAAAATTTTATCCGGAGACTGCATCATAAAACGATGTCCACGAGAGCATTCATATTCGAAGCCAACAAAAACTTTTACATGCACTAAACCTTCACCTGAATAATCAAGTTTCACAAGTGAAATTGATAAATCAATAAGCAGAACAATTTGTATACCGTTTTTTATTGCAGATGGTTTTTTGCTAAAATATGACATTCGTTTTGAATAATTAGCTGCTGTATTCATCCAGTCTTGCCATTTTTTCACATCCACAGTAACATTCACATTCCACGGCAATAAGTAATTGCTACCTCTAGTAAAATTAGGCTGATCTCGAACTGTCTCTTATACACATCTAGATGTGTATAAGAGACAGGGGAAGGACAACCCGGCTGACTGGTTGAGCCTGGGCATGGATGTAATGAAGCTGGCAAAAGGAGACGAATGGTGGCTCGGACCAAGATGGCTTGCATGGCCGCGGAGACATGAAGACCACAAGCGCAACTCCATGATCCCACCAGGGGAGGAGCGCACCTCGAAACACGCGCACTCAAGGCGTTGTGCAACAAGCGGACGTGTATGCTAAGAAATGCGAGCGATGTAAATTTTGATTGATGCGCATTCAGTGCGTTGGCTGTTATGCGATGTTTTTGTTTGTATTCATTTGTTAGTTTGTTTGTTAGCTTGTTGATTTTGATTGAATAAAGCTTGTTTCATTGATTGCGTTTTGAGGAATACTGTTTGAGAGCAAGCGAGGCACCTCTCAGCAGTTGCGTATCAGCGCATTTATGGAATACTGTTCACAATGATTGCAGTATGAGTTGACTTGCTGCGAGAATCTAAAAGTCACGGAATTGATTTTCAACTAGTGTTTAATATTTTAAGGATTTTAGATGCAGCGATAAAAAAAGTTGTGCAAAAAGTTGTTGTGATGTCTGACAGACGCTACTTATCTGCTTCAATTACAAAATCTGCATCTACGCTTCATTCAAACAATGAATGTCATCTTAACATTTGAATTTGATCAGAAAATATTACAAGTTGTTTCTCCAACATTGATAGCCTTTTGAATACTGGACAAGCGTTAGAGATAACACTTCTGTCACTACAAGCATCACCATGCAAATATAGCTTTCACAATAAAAATCATTCCATGCATTAAGTAATTGCTGACAAAAAATAGTACTATCTTAAACGCACAAGCAATGAAATGTTCGTTAGTTTTGACTGTCTCCTAATATTCTGATACTGTAAAATGTGACAAGGGTCGTTGAGACTCAGGTATATAGTTTATGTGACAGTCAATTTCTGATTAGCTGGCTCTTGTATTCATTACAGTGAAAGTTATAACTGATAAGTCTGCACCATTTTAGCAGATACCAGGACTATATTTAGAAAGATCTTCTGCATGTTTCATAAACTTAAGCATGTTGTTTTTTATATTACGATTAGACATATTACAAGTCATAATAAATTTTCAGACGTTAGGTTATAATGCTACTGTTTTTTATTTTTTTGATGTTCTTATCAACTACTTTTGAATAATAAATTTTAGTCAAAATATGTTTAACATTATATTTCAGCAAAATCTCATAAAAGAATGAAATTCAAAAGTTGGACCATACTTTCTAATGATCATTGTTTGTCATTCTCTGTTTCTAAAAATGCTGCTGTTGTCATTCATCAATAAAATGCATCATTTTAATTCTGTTTTCTTCCATCATTGTCGTTCTTGCAAAAGTCAAAATTCAATTGGGGTATAACCGATTTTTCCGCTGACTATGCTTAGTTTTTTGCAGTGAAATTTCATTAATTGTTGCTCTGATGCGCGCCTCTAAATTTTATTTGTTGTCAGTCCTCTGCATTTTATTTGTCAAATATTATTTCCTTCTATTTGTCAAATTTTATTTTAAGTTTTTTAACCGACTGTTTTATAATAATTCTGTTGTTCTCAGATTGAGAAAAGCAAGAGTATGCAATTATGATGAAAAAATAAAAAAGACAATTCAATACAGATGTCATACAGTGCAGTAGAAAATTAATATAATCCGCCACTTGAATCTTTATCTTACCAAATTTTTATGCGTTAAGTTTAACATATGTAGTAACAGAAACTGTAAAGAAACTAAGTAAACAATGTTTGAAGCATAAATTCAAGGTTTTTCTTATAATTTAATAATCAGTATTTTTCTGCTTTTTCTCATTAAATAAATGGCTGTTGCTCTAAGAAATTGCATTTGTCAAATGTTCGTTTTCTATCAGTGATAAGTTTTTTTAATTCATGGATTTACTATTTTCAATTTATATATTCAAAGCATCATGGCTGATAATTTTTCTTAATTTTATGATTTCGCATATTTAATTTTTATAGAAAAATTTTTTGATTGATATAAAAAGGGAGATGCTGTTCATATAGACGTAGCGCAACATTAAATGGTGCAAAACAAATAAGTTTATAAAAAGAAAACTTTTAAAAAATGGCTATTCTGGTCGGTTTCATTTACTGTTTTCTTTTTGTTGGCATCATCAAAGTGCTTTACTTTTATTGCCTGCGTTCATAAATACTGTTCAAAAGAATGTCAACCAACAGTTGTTTTGCTCGTCAGATAAATTACGTTTTAGCTAGCAATTATAATGAGATTTATGCATTAAATGCTTTATTGTTTGTCAAAAAATGTTCTGATGAGTAGCTAAAAGCGATTTTAATACAATGAAAAAATCAACAAGTGATAAATTGCCCACAGCTGCAGTTTTGAGTTGAAACCAGGACAGGCAACTGCTAATTTGTTAGCATCGAAATACCTTTTTAATTTCCGTTTGACTGACTGTTCTCTGAAAATCTTTCTTGTTAGCAATCAAAGAATTTTCTTTTCAACTTCACAAAGTTTTGTCCTTTTTATCAGTATTATTTTTTTCGTGTTTCGTATATTTTATTTAATAAAAAGTAAAAACTGCAATTTTATTTATAAATAAAAAAAATTTATGTACATATATTTGGTGTAAAGTTGCAAACTTTCTACTTCAACATCTGAACGAAGTCGACTAGTGCGTTGGTGAACACTTAAATTGCCATCAGTGTTTTCATTTGCATCATTTGCTACTTTTCAATGTATATTTCAATGATAACGAAAAATTTTTTTAATTCCGCACCAAAAGCAGCGCTTATGATGTAGCTGATGTGTTTGATGTTGCATTTCAAATTACATTTGTACTTGGTTAAATGAGCATGGAATTTGGCAAGAATTTCTATACACCTATCCATTATTTTATTGTTTAATTAACTACAGGCCAAATTTTGTCGGCCAAAATCTTATGCACTTATCCAAGTTCGACTGTATTTCATATGAAATGTATGAACGTCAAACAGGATTTTTCATACAAACAGCAAAGCTCATCGGCATACATAAAACAGCATAGATGGACGTTTCAAAAAGAAAGAAACTATGTAAAGATTAAATTCTTGAATTGCAAATAAGAAAAATTTAAATAGAACACTCCCAGTAAAATCATAAAATTAATGAGATGCTAACAATTTAGTAGTTCTCACAACTTAGCTGGAAAGCTGCAGCTGTAGAGAATTTGTCAATTATGTGCATTTTCCCATTGTATTAAAATCGCCTTTACCAACATATGTGATGTGATGGGAAACGCGAACAATGTTTGACAAAGGCATATGCCTTAAATCATGCGTAAAATTCAGTGAAATTGCCAGCTACACGTAATGTTAGCATTAGTGCCGTTTGTAAGCCGAAAGCTGGAAGTGTTGCCATAACATTCCAGACTTTTCAAACATATTATTCAGTATTTTGATATTACACCCGGAAATTCACATCAAATCTAGATAAATTTCAACAGGCAACAAATTTATTTGCAACAGTGGGAGCAAATTTATAAATAAATAAATATATATATATATATATATATATATATATATATATATAATCAGTAACGAATCGCGTTCTCTTCATCTACCACTTTTCTGTTCTCTGTACTTGACTTTGCTTTGATTTGTGTTATCTCATGGCTGATAATTTGCATTTGGTTTCAAATGAAAGAGGTAATTACTATTTAGTACATGAAGGAAGAGCTTATAATTTGAAATGTACGAACATGGAAGATAAGCATTGGGTTTGCCGTCGGGTAATTAATATTTTATCTAATATCTCATTTCTGTTCATTTAATTCAAGTTTATCATGTAGGTTAAAAAAGGATGTCGGGATTGAATGCACACGAGCTTGAATGTGGATGCAGTCTTGTTTTCTGCTTCTCATGCAGATGACTGCATCCCTGACAATGAAATCCCATATAAAATTGAGAAGAAAAATTCTCTCATGCGATAGGCAGCAGAGGAATTGAAGACTATTCCGCAAATATACCACGAAAAAGCGCGCAGTGCATCTGCTAATTTGGAAACTGCCAGTCAGTTTCCAACGTATAAAAGTGTTAAAACGGCGATGTACAGAAAGCGGGCACAAAGGCGAATGACGAAGTCTCAAACCAATAAGAGAACGCCGGAAAAATTTGTACCAAATAGAAATGAACCCTCAGATAAGTAAAACGCAGCGTTTGCTCACAAACACGTAAAACCCAATTACCCTAATTATGAAAAGTTCTATATGTGCATTTGAAAATCTTTTCAAAGTAAAATGTTTATGCAATATTTTCATATAAAATTGAATAGTAAAAAAATTTTGTGGCTTTATAATTTTTTGCGAAAAATAATTTTATTATAATACTGTGAATGTGATGTTTTTTGTTATCTTCTTCTGCATACATTTATATATAGTATGTTTTGCTTTTGGATGTTGATTTTTGTTTAAAAACAATTTTGAATATAAAATGTTATGTTTTAGAATGAATAAAATTTTATTTCCACCAATATTATGCACGGGCTGATTCGAATATTACAGTAAGATGAATTGTACTAGCTTTTCATAAATTACTGTAAGAAGAAATTGTTTTCGATAGCTGAAAACAGTTTGAGTGGATTTGTTTTCATTTTGTGATCGAAATTCACCAGTTGACGCTGCAAAGTTGCGACAAATGTCCGAGCTGAGCAGTGTGGAATTTTATCCTGGTAAGCACAGCCGATTGAGAGAGAAGAAAATTTTTTGCGATGCTTGTCTGCCGCGTGGCGCGAGTAAGCGCGAGTTGGAAGCACGGTTTGATCTTTGCCAGACAGCTTTGTCCAACTTGGATGAAATTTACGAATCGTTCTTGAAATCCATCATTGAGCCATTGGAACAGTTCATCGCAACGAGCATTCGCGACGCTTATTCGGGTTTGACATTCAACGGTGTTGACAATAAAACATTTATGCCGTTTCTTTATTGTCAACTTGACGAAGACATTTGCATTGCAGTTTCGTTTTTTGTGAATTTGGAAAATTATTTATCAAATTATTGTTCAACGGTGATTCGACTCAATTCTGTTGTTCATACGCAAACGGCGGACGTTTTCGAAGAAATTGCCAAACATCTAGTAACTTACTTGTCAGATGATGCAGTTGATCCAACAACCACCCTTTCGGTTGTGTTGGATATTGTGTTAAAGAAAATTCAAGCTGGTAGACGTATGAAACCAGTGGTGATCATATTGGAGCAGTCGTATCGTTTCGATGGGGAATTTTTGAACGACATATTGAAATCTTGTTATGCAATTTTCAGAAAAATTAACATACTGATTATTTGTTTCAACGTTCACGGTATCAGTTATTTCAGCGATTTGTTGAATCCGAGTGTGATTGAAAAGTTGAATATTGTCCAATATTCGGCAGTAGTTTCGGCTAGTGCGTTGGATAGTTTCATGTTGAGTTTGTTTTCTTCGGAAAAGATGGTCTTCTTTTTGAAAGCGGACGCTGTGAAATTGCTGACACGTCACGTGCTGTCGATGGATTCGTCGGCGACGAATCTTGTTCGCACGTATCGATTTTGCATGTTGGAACATTTTCGTACACAACGCTGCAGCACGTTCTGTGCTCCGAGTGCGGAATTTGAGAACACAGTGCTGCATTTGAAGGAAGCTGATTTAGCTTCTTTGGTTGCAGATTTGAAGTTGTCCAATTTTTTGCCGTCGAAAAGGTCGAAAAGTGAAACCGCTTTGCGGTCGGCTATTGTTGGGGCGGGGCGTGAATTTTTCAATTACAGAATTGCATTCTGCGACGCTTTGCGTTGCTTGCATTGCTTGTCAGCCTGCGTGCCTGGTCATCCGTTTGCCACAACTGAACGACAGTTGTTGGTCATGGCACAAGATGAAGATTTTGTCCATTCGAATAGATGGAAGCAGTTTTTCGATTGGTTGCCCAACGTTGACAGGGATGTTTTACAGTCGACTGTTGACAAGTGCAAAGAGACAATTTTGAACAAGAACGGATGTGAGCGTTTGAAAAGTTTGTTGGATGTGTTGAACAATTTGGAAAATTGTTGGCTCGAAGAGGAGAAGCAGAAGAAAAGCAGAAAAGGTGCGACGTCGACAACTTCCGAGCGTAGTCAAACAGTAGTGCAAAACAGTTTGCTCAGCTCTCAGCAGTTGAGGAAGAAGCTTTTGCATAATTACATTGAAACTTCAACATCCAGTTGTTCACGGATGAACAAATGGTCTCAAGAATTGTCGGAACAGTTTGCTGATCTTCTGCGTCACGTTTCTTCGTTGTTGTTCTACCAAATTGCTTACGGCAATTCAGTTGAAGCGATCCACACGTCGATCATCCCGTCGGCATCGAAAAGTATCCAGGAATCTGTATTGAACTTGAAAGATACTGACGCGGCTACAATTTTGCGTGTTCTTCTCGACCACCAGGCCGAGAACCTGAGCGTCAAGGATTGGTTCAGCGAATGTCGATCACAGTCAACGAAATCACGTTCAAGCAAAAACATCCAAGCTCGTTTATCCAGCTTTTACAGAATGTTAGCCAATCTCGAATATGTCGGCTTCATAGAACCGTTCACTCGTCGAGGAGAGATGTATTGTCGCAAATTATGCTGGTTTTGAAGGGATTATTGTTTTATTGTTCGCGATTTTGCTTTTTTTTAAATAAATATTTCGTATAAAATTGTATTTATATTAAAATTGAAATTTTTTGGATTAAACAATTTTTCACATTTTTAGACTAATGAAGGAATTCATACCGAATTTTGCTGATCAACAAGTTCGTGCGACGTTGAAAAAATTGGTCTTCTTCAGTTTGTCCATTATTGTACTGCCGCTTGGGTCTATGTTCTTTTCCAAGCGCTTCATTTTCGAAAGTAATCATTTTTGATATTGCTGATTTAAATGTTTTGCAAAAAAAAGTTTTGCAGATTTATTCGGTTTTGATTCTTCGAAAAGTACAACATTTTCTGCAATCTTGGCAATATTTATTGTTCACGTTGTTTTGATTCTTTTCATCATAGCCGCTTTCAGAGAAGAAAGCCAACAAGAGAGGAAATTAGAGAAGAAAGAATAAAAAAAAAGTTGAAATCAATCTTCAACTTTTTTTTAAAAAAAATTAATTTGCTATCATCCATATATGTTATATATATATATATATATATATTTATTTATTTATTTATTTATTCACAATGCCGGTTGAACTTGGCTATGCGGAAAAGCAAGACAGTGTCGTTTTGGAGAGTCCATTTTTTCCAAGTAAATTCGGCGGCAAGCCGTCTTGGCTGAGCTTGGCTAACATACCGACCGCAGAAAAGCTTCTGTGTTCCGGCTGTTCGCAGCCGATGGTATTTTTGCTTCAACTCTACGCTCCGGACTCGAGAATCGAGCACGCTTTCCACCGTTCGTTGTTCGTGTTCATTTGTCGTCAGGTCGGCTGTTGGAACGGCGGATGCACGACCGGCGAGACGATCAAAGTGTTCAGAAGTCAGCTTTGCAGGGAGAATCCGTTTTACAAAAATTATCCTCTGCAAGCGTACAGTGACGAAGGGGATCAAGCGGTACAGAGTGTGAGACGTGCTTTGAAGAGCTGCGTTGTGTGCGGACTTGGTGGTGACAAAGTTTGCGGTCAGTGTCGTACTATGTGCTATTGTTCGAAAGAGCATCAGAAGTTCCACTGGTCGACAGTGCACAAGCAGCAGTGTGGTGGCGAAGTTGAGCAGCAGCGGATGCAGGATTTGGAAAACGATACCGTTGCACTGTTGTTCCCTGAACTGGAACTGGTGATCGAGAGGGAAACGTACCGGGAAAAGGACAAAGTGAAAGAGAGGCCGTTGAAAGAACGTATGGACGAGTATCGGGATCTGTGTTCGCGGAATGGATATGTGCAAAATTTGGAAACAGAAAATGAGATAGATCAATATTTGCAAAGTGATTCGGATTTGATCAAAGAGCCGGATAAACAATTCAAACGATTCACCAGTCGAATACAACAAAATCCGAAACAGGCGAGAATAATGTTATCAATACAGAGATCAATACAGATAGATGTAGAAATTTTTTCTTTGGTTTGATTTATTTTGTCAATTGCAGGTTGTTCGTTATGAAAGAAATGGTGAACCGCTTTGGGCAGGAAAAGATGTTCCAGTTGAAATTCCAAAATGCCAACTGTGCGGTGCTGAACGTAATTTTGAATTTCAAATTATGCCTTATCTGTTGAGTTTGATGGACGTGGATTCGGTGGAAGCGGGCGGCATTGATTGGGCTACTGTTTGCGTGTATACGTGTTCGGCTAGTTGTGATTTGGCTGGTCGAGATTATGAGCAAGAGTATGTTTGGAAGCAGATGTACAACGAATGAAAATAGAGAGAGAGAGAGAGAGAGAATAGTGATTTGATTTTTTGTTTTTTTTGTCCTTTGAATATGTGTGATTGAATAAAAAAGACAAAAAAAGAGAGGAATGTTTATTGTGTGTGTGTGTGTGTGTGTGGTGTTTCAATCAAATGCATCCACATTTGGTTACAACAACATTGTCTAGAGTTTGTGTAGCTTGTTCGTTGGGACCTTGCCAAATTGCAATCGTGAGCGGGGCAAATTTGATCGGTGAACAGCACGGTTTCATGTAATTTTTTTCCGTACTACGGTACAAGTTCATCAATTCTGAATAGAAAGCGAATCCGTCACCATTTTCTGTGGAAAATCCGCCGAAATGCGTGCACCGTCCGATGCAATAGTAAGAGTCGAACTGCTTTGGCGCCAATACCCAATCACCCCAGCCGAGTTCGTCGAACGAGATTCGAAAACGTCGTCTGCAACAAGGCATCAAGTCGTCGTAGATGGCCGGCGATGTCGAAGACAAAAATGCCGCATCCCATTGTTTCTCGCAGTCGACCACGTCGAACACGTTCGCTTTGTTCGATTTGTTGAAGTTGAGTTTGACTTTGCGTTTGGTTCTGTAGTTGTCGACGGTGGTCGTGGTCGTGGATTCGAACTTTTGCAATCGAACTCGCAGCACCGGCGTCAAGTGCTTGTAATTTCTAGCGTGCAACTTGTGACCAAGGATGCGTATTGCGGTTTGAATTTCAACACTGTTGCCAACAGTGGACGGCGGCCGTCGTTGGACGGCCGAGTTGTACAGTTGCACCATTGGTTGGCTGATGTTGAACGGCTCGCAGGCGGATCGATCGATCTGATTGGTCGAATCGACGATCCAAGTTCGATCCGCACCGTTCGAACAGGAGACGTGTTCGAACAGTGCTCGACAAGGTTGTTGGCCTTGCAACAGTGGCACGAGCAGTTCGGCTGCGATTGGTCTGGCGTTGAATGCATACCAGCTTGATCTGTTCAACGTGATCGTGTGATGCAACAGTTCATGGTTGTCGTTCGATCCGACCGATTTGTAATTTGCATCTGAACAATGAATTTAATCATTTTTGTTTCTTTTTCTCTCACTTTAAACTGAACTCTAGCAAAATTTATCCATCTATCAATATTGACATTGTTAATTTCAAAATATGGATTTCACATTGACAATTTGAACTTTATTGAATTTTAAATTTTAAATTTATTTTAAGTCAATGTAAAAATGAACAAAATATTTATTATAAAATGAAAAAAAGGTCGTCCAATTGCATCGTAACTTATGGCAGTTTTGTTTGGCACGACAATTTGACATAATTTCCTTCATTATTATCAGGCAAAATACGAACATTAATTATTGATCTAGAGATTTTTTTGTGTTCCAATTTATTTTTTCTGCTTAACTTTTCGAAACAAAAAAAATTGGGTGAAGCTGATTTTGAAAATTCAAAATTTCAAATTCTACTTTTAACATCGCTGTTTTTGCTAAACAATCAGTTGACTAATTGATCTTCTCATTATTGATGACTTTTCATAATATTTTCATTTTAAAAAAGAAAAATTTTATAATAAGTTAAATATGAAAAATAGCAACAACGACAACAGTGAAAATTTGTGTTGCGATCAAAAATCAAATAAACAAGTACATCTGTACAAAATGCCATTTGCAGGCAAACAAACAAGCAGAGATACGGATATTTAAATAAATTGAAAATTAAAAAAAGAGTTTAATAAAATTTAAAAAATAATTTTAATAAATAAACATATTTTTGATATTGAAATTGCGATGATTAAACAAAATTAAAGGTCAGCGACTGTGTTGTCAAACTTCAGACAACATAAGTTGGAAATTTGACAACACACAGCACAACACACACACACACACTGAGAACTGTAATATTTTTAAAATAAATTTCAATCTTTTATTCTGGTTTGAAAAATGACAAAAATTGAGCTTAACAGGTTTTTAACATGACACCTACAACGTGATCACTTTCTACAACAATTAAACGCAAAAACTGTCTGTCTACAAACAAATCTACAAGTTTAAACTGAAAACAAATTTATCAAAATTTCACTACAGTACTCCTATCAATTGTGCATATTTCATATTGCGCTTAACAAAGAAGGAAAAAAAGTCTCTCATGCATCTTTTTTATTTTTAATTATTTTTCACTTCTGTGTGCATTCAATTTGAATATTGAAAATGTGTATCATTTTAAAATATAAGCTGAACTTGCTAGCTATTCTCTCTGCAACTTGGTAGTTCAAAAAATAAGCATAACTTTTACATTAAATTATTAAAATTAAATTTCATATATATATATATATATATATATATATATATATGTGTGTGTGTGTGTGTGTGTGTGTGCTAATTTAAACTTGAAAATCAAATAAAAATGAAAATAAAAACTGTTCACATATAATGATTTTCCAGTGATTTTAATATACAAAGTAAGAATTGGAAAGCAAATTATAAATTTATATTAATTTTTTAAAATTTTATCAAAGTTTTCAAATTTTAAAACAATATAAACAAATATTAAACTGTTAAGAATAGATAGTCTTTTTTTGCAAAAGGAAGCTAAAGATATTTATAAGCATTTCTCCAACATTTGCATTAAAAGTTAACATTAAAATTTAATGTTTAAAAATAAAATTTTATCAAATTTCAATATTTTATCAAGTTGTAATAAAATGAAGCAAAAATTGTCCATTGGCAAAAGTTACAAACAAATTATGAATAAGACGTTTGTGAACGCATCTGAATGAAACAATTGATGTGTGAATTGTTGAGCTTAATGTTCAAATTTTGGCGTAACGTACTAATTGACCTAGAAAGTAATGTGAAAAATTTTTGCCCCAGGAATTGTGATTCATTAAAACCAGACATGAAAAGGATTTCACACTGTTTTGATGGTTTATCATTATGTAAGAGAGAAGTTTTATGAATAGAAAGTTATTCTTTGAAACAGCGATATTAGAAAACAACATTAAAATAAAAATTTTCAAGAAACTGGCTAGTTATGACCTTGAGAAGCACCTTGTTTGCTCTTATTCACCGTTTTCAACATGTCATACAGAAACGAACGAAGCAAATATCAAAAACTACAGGTTTATTATCCTCATACATTGTCAAAATTGATCATATTAAGCAAGAAAAAAAAAGAAAATAAAATTGTTTTTCATTTTTTCAAATTTACTATAAATTTGCAGATTTAACAACAGTTAGGTGCATTGAATTTGAAAACAAAACTTTCCGTAAAGCTTGAAATAATATTGGAAAATGAATTATTTAAATTTCAGTGATAAAGCCCTGCTTATAAACAAGTATATACAAAACAGTAATTTGTATACAAATATAAACAGTATTAAATTATACAATTAATTCGTTATTTATGTCAAATTTTTTTTATCTTGCATAATTAAAATTCGCTATAATTTTATAATAAATTATTATTTTCATAATTTTTGACGTGTTTACTTTTGTTTTAATTTAAGCATTAAACCTTTAGTTTAAAATTTACTTTTAATATCACAGTAGAGCTATAATTTAATTTCACATTTGAACATCTAAATGCTTATTCTATTTCCTAAATGTTTTTCAAGATTATGTTTATAATTTTATGAATTCACAAAATATTTTCCAAATGTTTAGTAAAGAACGGCATTTTATCAACAAATAAAAACAGTTAACACAAAAAGGTTGTTTCAAAAAGTCGAACAAGTAAGACAGATTTTTCAAAATAATAAAATTTTTTGAAAAATGAAAAATATCATTTTACCTGTAGGAATTCCAGCAATTTCCAACGTTATGATTGATACTGACGACTGACCATTTAAAGAAGGCGGATCAATTTCTACAGTTTCATGGAATGCTATTTGAGCTAGGGAAGTATATTTCGGAGAGGTATAATTTGGAAGAGGTAGTGGAATATTCAATTCTTCAACAATACGTTTTATGGTTAAAAGCTGATGCAAGCGATCCATGCTTGCTAAAATTTCTTTGAAAGGTTTTTGCTTTTCAGATTGACCAATGCTGCTGTCATTGGTCAAAGATCCACAGCAGCCTATAGCCTGGATTTGAAACTTCACACATACATGAAGCGCAATGAAAATCCAATTCCGCAGCAACATATTCACCCTTTGGGTAAAGCTGCTATGATAACAAATATATATATATATATATATATATGTATATATATATATATATATATATATATGTATATATATGTATATGTATATGTGTATGTATATAATTTGACTTGTGCAGTTCAAGTCAAAGAAGATACTGAATTTTGAAAATGCAAAAAAAATTGATAAGCATAAATAAAAGTTACTTTAAAAATGACAGAAACGTAGAATATTTATTTAACAAACGGGGTCCACAAATAATTTCCTTCTGTTTGCAACCAATCAAATTTAAACCCAGGGGGAATCATTACTGCTTCCCTGCAATGCAGTCTTAAAAAATTTTCTCATAATATTTTTCATCATAATTTTAGCACAATTTTTTTAATAATTGAAACGCATAATTTGTTTAGAAAAGCTGCTGCTTTTGTAGAAGAAAAATAAGTTTGGTGAAAAATTAATTTGATGAAATAAGCCACTGAGATATCAGTAACTTTTCAAACTGCCGTTCATCTTGAAAATTTTCATAAATCGACAGCTTCATGTATAATTATTACAACAATAATGGGCGCAATAACAATAAATTTTGAAAGAATAATAGTTGAAATGGTTCATTTCATTACCAGTTACAGTTCATACTAGATACCAGATATTGTATATCAAACTTATTGAATATAACTTAATCTTTATTTAGGCTAATAATTTTTATTTACAGTAAAATCATTGCAAAAAATTATTATCAATTTTTATTCACAAGTAAGCAGAGTGGCACAATAACTTAGCAATACAGCAATGCAAAGCGTAGGTGCAAGCGGCGGCTAAAAATATTATTTGTTGGACGATGGTAGAGAAGCGAATATAAATAAATTGTTGGAAATTATGTGTAGGTTGTTTGAAAATTTTCGTCGCAAGAAATATTCAACGTAGGCGACACCGGAATTTTCAACACCAGACAAAGGCAACCTTGTGCTAATTAAAACTGATTGACATCATTAATGCGACATACAATGCTTAAAGATTACTTTTGCTAATGCACATTTCAAATTTTGCTTTTGATAAAAAAGAAAGCAAACTTAAACACACTGACCACCACAAAAATTTATTTTTATCTTACTGTACTGTTATTGTGTTTTAAAATGCAAAATTAATTGCATAACACAAACGAGATATGATAAGTATTTTACAATTTTAAAATAATATCTGCACAAAACTGACATTAACACATTCTTTTCACATTGCTTTAGAGTTATGTAAATATACTATTGTTTATACAGAATATAATTTTGACTAAAATTTAAAATATTCTAAATGACAATGAAAATATTTTCATACCGCAACTATTTCTTTGCAAAATATTACATCAACACTGTGATATAAATGCATTTGCACTGCAAAGTACTTTATAAATTTGAAATTAATATTAAAAATAAAGTAGCTTTTGAAAATAAAATTTAAAATATTATAAAGTAACACAATCAAAATGATTTAAAATTTTAAAGCAAACTAAAAAATTGATTTTCAAGTTGATTATTTGAAATATCTTTTATATAATATTTATGTAATAATAATAATAATAATAATAATAATAATAATAATAATAAATTGATTGGTGATAGCTTAAAACTTGAATTAAAAAATGTAAAAGTATTTTCTTAGTGATCTTTGGTTATTAAAATAAAGAGGAAAAATAAAATTTTTATAAAAATTTGAAAAAAAATAAATTAAAATTCAAAATGAAAAAAATGTCATGATGGTTTTGACAGATTTATTGATTGCTTTAAGTGTAAAAGCATTATCCTTCTGATAGAAAATTGATTTGCAATTGGGAATGGCCAACGCAAAACACAGAAGACCCTGTGTTTAATGGTGAAGATTATTTTATTTGTTGCTGTGTTTTCGTCTGAATAAGCGAGAACTTCTGCTAGATGTAGCGCAAATTTTGGCATAATTCCAATGCAAGCTACTACACAGTGGATTACTACACATTTTGCTTTATAAAATTTGTCTATTTTAGAGGGACGATACATAAAAGGTTCCCTAATGGTCACGTATTGATTAGGAGAGCTTAATTCCAAGTTGACATTAACCTTCCAACTGGAAAAGCCCGTTCTGATTGGTCAAATTTATTTGCGCATTTATTGAAATATATTAGTGATTTTATATAACTAAACCAACCATTAAACATTATCAACTCGGTAACATTATAGATTCTTGAATTTGGTTATTATTTAGCAAAAGAGTCATCAGTACAAATCACGGCAATTCAAACTTGTTGAACTTTTAAGTAAGGATCACTTGTTGATTGCTATCAATTAGCGGTTCATTTGAAAAATTATCAATGAATAATAACTGTGTATTCATTTTTCTTTTTATTTTGTAGTGTTTAATTTATTTAAAATTTTCACCATTTATACTCTTCAATATTGTTAGCTGAATTAAATAAATGATATATTTCACAAGTATATTATTAAATTCTATTTTATGCTGTAAATGAATTCCAGTGCACATTTGAAAAATTAAATATCTCATTTACAAATGTAATGAGATTGTTTGAAGCTTTTAAGTGCTTTTTTATTTTCAAAATAAATTACTTAAAAAACTTTATATAAAATTAAAAAAAGAAGAAAAAGAAGCGCATTTCTTTTGTTCAGATGACATTCAAGTTGCAAGATTTATTAGTAAATTCTATGTAAAAAAGCAATTTGGGAAAACTGTTCATTAATCAATTTTCAAAATGGAGCGTTGCAATGAATTGATGATCAACTTGATGAATATTTTTGTCTGAAAATTTCCGATCAAAAATAGCTTTAAGTATTTCATAGAAGATGACAAAACTATATTCCATTTCTGCTTGGTCATTTCAAAGATGCTCCTATCACATCATTTGCCACTAAGAAGGTAAAAATAATTTAAACTGATTGTTCTTAACAAGAATATTCTCTCCCTATCTATCTTTTTTTGCTACATTTAAACTCATTTTTAAAAGTAAATGCAAAACACATAATTTGCAATGCTTCTTTATAATCAAATATTAACGCATCAAAGTTGAAATCTTTTCTATTCTATTTACACACTATTTGCATTAACAGTAAATGAATAAAATTTATACACAAATAATAAAATTATGAACATTTGCATGCACTTTTCTCTTGTGTTAATATTTTTGATATATTCAATCAGACAGCTTACTTTTTACTGTTAATTAAAAAAGCAAATATCTCATTGCTCAATGTTGCAGTTTAATTGATCTAATGCAAAAATTATTGAGAAAATTAAAAAAAATTTATAGCCATCTTCCGTGTTCGTGCATTTTCATCAAATGCATCAATTGGTGAAACATTTAATTCAATTATTTGTATGCTTTTCACTTGTTATACTGATTCTGTTAGCAAAAATTTTCCAAAGTTAATGATAAAACATTGAGACGTTTAGATTTTTTTAAAATTTTATTTAATTTCATCCTTCCTTCCTTCCTTTAGTAAATAAAAATAGATTTAAAAAGTTTTTTATTTTGTAGCAGTATAATGAGATGTTTATTAATTTTTATTTCAAGTTAAAATATTTGAAATGAAATTAATCTGATCTAAACTAGAAATAAGACTAATTGTTTTATCAACATATTATGCATTTCACAACATCACTATGCACATCATCTTTATTGCATATCACTTTTATATTTAGTGGTATATTTTGTAAAACATTTCATATATCATGTTAACAAACAGTAAGAAAAAATTTATACTGATTTTTTTATATTATCAACTTGTGGTCATTTGTTAGTAAAAAAATACAATACTACACACTAGCTAGTCTGGATGTGAAAAGTAAACACTGAATGAAGCTATCTTTAGTTCACATCAGCCGGATCATTTATTTCTTTAAGCAGCAAACAATATTAATCAAATAGATGATCAAGCAATTCTTCAAGATATGAAATTTAGTATGCAATGATTCAGTTTCTAGCTTAAATAATAACAGTGCTAAATAAGCTATCCAAATATAGTGTTTGAAATATTAATTTAAAAAATATATACATAAGACTATATTGATATCATTTTTATTTATAGAATTTTTATGGTATTTTATTTGACATATATTCTGTTTAAAAAAAGAATTTTTTCATAATATCTGAAATATATTACTTTTCAATTGATGCTTTGCACAGATATTTAATTATTTGAAATGTTTACTTATGTGGCGACTAAATAAATTTCTATATTTAACACATCCAAATAAGGATCATATCAAATGATCACCATTGTAAAGTGACAATAAGTGATTAGTTGTTTTTCTGAAACAAATGCTTTTATACTGCAACTAAAAAGTAAGTAAAAAGTGTATTTTTTTAAACTTCTACTTGCAAGTTTAAATTTTGAACAGGCTGTTTTTCTGACAGCAACATAAATTGGATTTAAGAATACACGTATTAGACTTTGAGGAAGCCCATAGGAATCGATGATTGATTTTTCAGCTTATTTTTAGTATACTTATATTCATTTACCAAATATTTATAAAATCTCCGATATTTAAATTTACAGTCTCCGTTTTTCAAGTAAATTACAAAAATCTATTTTTTCTTGCTATTCACAATTTATGCAATAGTTCAATAAATTTTCAAGAATTTTACAGGGGAAATTTTTACACAAGCGATCTGTTAATTACTTCTTATTATTATATATTCAAAATGCATTTTACATCTTATTTTTTGTATTTCTTGTCATGTTTAACATTCCAGTATTAGAAAAAAATTAAGTTATTATGTTAGTGTTTAGAAATATGCTTGTTATAGCAGTTTTAAAATTAGCAACAATTTATAATTCATTTTGCTGAATGAAAAAGTGACAAAAAGCAGAACTTTGACCTAACTTTCCAAATACATAAATTTCATTCATCTACTTATAAAATTCTTTTTAATTAAAATTATTTTTAATATGCATATTTAAAACAAAATTGAATTGGATTTAAATTAATTTTTGAAACTGATCTTAAATCATTTTAAAATGATTAATTGCAATTTTTCAAGTTTAAAATCAATTTAAAATTCTCTCTTGAAACAATTTTGAAGATGCAATTTTATGCAAATTGCATAAAAAAATAAAATGCGTGAAATTTAAAAACTTTCCTAATAAACAAATACATTAAACAATTATAGTACATTCAACTTTTTGACGTGCTTTAAAATAAGAAATTGGTCTTAAATTATGCTTTGATTTATTGTTTATTTAACAATGCTAGAAACAACGACTACCATGATTTTATATTTTATATATAAATTTATCAATTTCATATATGTTATAATTAAAATTGTTAATTTCACGTATAAATAATAAGTAATTATTTTAATAATAACTTAGTTATGACAATTATAATCTTCGTTTATTAATAATTTACAAAAATTTATCAGTTCTTTTGATTAATTCAGATGAAATCATTTACAAATAAATTTGTAACACTAATAATTCATATCATTTGAACAGGTGCATTATTTTAGTTTTTATTTATTATAAGTTTTTAAGTATAAATGATGGACATAAAATGAAATGTTTAATTTGTATAAACTTTCAAAGATGAGCAAATAGTTAAATTATATTGAGCTGTCGAAAGAATTTTCATTTAATTGAATGGAATTAGCTGGAATTCAGATGCTAATAGTATTTGATTAATTAAGCAAAGATATTCTTATCATATAATTTCAGACTGTAAATTAAAATAAAATATCTATATTGCATCATTTTTTGACTGAACAAGTTAAAAAAGCAAAGTATGAAACAAAAATACAGAGTAGAATGTATGCAGCGAGAGCACATTGACAAAACTTGATACAACAATTTTCATCTATTAATTCTGCCTATAATATAACTGAAATTTTAATAATTAGCTTGTAATAAATTTAAGAAATTTGAATCGTACTAATGCCATATCCAATTCCATTAATGATAAAAATTAAAAAAATTAATGCAGCCATTATTATAATTATTTAAGGGTGGCAAAAATAATTTTATTATTTCTTTAAATTATTTTTACAAAAATTGCATTTTTTAATTTAACACATTTTATCAGCACACATTATAATATCTTTCAACAACATTTAAAAATAATTTATATAAAAAAATTATTGTTCTGCTAAAAATAATATTAAGATTTTATTTTACTTGAGTATAAAGCAATTGTTCATCAATTCTGTTCATTGGTCATGATATAAGACAAAAGCTGTCATTTCTAAAATAAATTTTACTGAAAGAAATGCATGAAATATATTATTATTATTATTATTATTATTATTATTATTATTATTATTATTATTATTATATGATTATCATAATTATTTTTGAAAGCAATATTTGACCATGACGTAAAATGTAAGACACAAAATGAAGAAGATTATTTCACGACAAAAGAAAGCAATTATTAAAAAAATCAATTGTTGAGATTTTAATTCTTTTTTTCTTCTACAACATGATCAAGAAAACCATTCTTCAAAATAAATATTGTATTTTGAAAAAGCTTCTTTTGTTTTGAAAAATAAAACAAAAATATATTCAAGATGCAATATGCATGTATGTCAACATTTACAAAAAATATAATTTTCAATAAAAAATATGCAGATCCTTTTCAGTTTATGAAAACTACTTTCCATACAATTGTAAACGTTTTGAAATTACTTGTTGAACTTGCTCTACACTTTGAAAATCAATCAATAATCAGTTTTCAAACTTAAGAGCATTTATGCAAAAATTGAAATACTTAATAATTTGCATGTTAATGCATTTTTATTTTCTGCCATTCTTATTTATCTTATTGAAATCTTTTGCAAATAATACCAATAAAAAATTAATTGTACAAAAATTTTAATTTTAGCTTATAAAATCGATTAACAATGCTTTCAAGTTGTTCACTTTCTAAAGATTATATTTTTGAAAGTTTAAGCTGTAAAAAAGTAAAAGTTCATATATGATATAAATTCAAGAAATGGCGATATGAATATAATAAGCTTGCATTTTTAGCGTAATCAGTAATTGAATATTATACTTTATGATCAACACAGTTAAGTTATTTTTGGATAAAAATTATATTTGTCAATTTGTGTTGATGCTGTTGTTGGGCAGAAGTTTTTGCTTATTTTTTTTTTATTAAATTGAATAAATTTTTTATTTTACTATTCATAATAAAAATTTAGCTGCTTCGTTAGCAAACTTTTGTCAAGAGATGTTCATATCATTGAAAAAAACATTTTTGCACAGGATACAGGAAGGTGAGAACAATTCTAGCTCATTTGGATCTTTCCGCAATTTGTGGATTTTACGTAAAAAATTATCCTATGAAATGCTTATTGATTGGTCAATTTTATGCTGAAATGCTTAAAGTAGAGCATTTTTTTTATTCATGTTTATTTGGAAAAGTCTCAATCAACTACAAATTAGATGATCTATTTTGCGGTAGGGAAATGACTGATTTTATCGATTTGGAAGCACTGTAACGTTGGTTTTTTCTTTCTTGGTTTGTCGTTTAAAGTCCTTGCCACTAGCAGAAAAATTATTTTATGGAAAACTTTTAAATTCAGTATTTGAAAGAATATTGTTTTTCAGAAATATCTGTTTAATAAAGTAAGAAAATCTTTTTTTGTTTATTGAGAATTTTAACGGTTGTTTCAACCATGCTAAATGTTAGCATAGATGGATAGTATATTGCTTAACTAAATCTAGAAAAATAATTTTATTTATTACTTTTTTTGGTTTTTCAGCAATTGTTTCCAGAAATTACTTAACTGCAAAGAGTATAATAATGAACGCAGACTTTTAACAGACCTTTTAACAGAAAAGAGCAATTTTGGCCTCTAAAAAGAGAACCATTAAAAAGAAATTACAACAAATGAAATTCTTGTTATTAATCATTAAAAAGTTCATAAAAAATTGAATAATTACCAATCTTGATATTTTGATGTAGAATAAAATTTGTTTTTAAAACTGCTTATTTCTGAAGTTCTCTCTTTATCTTTAGACTAAACAGATTATTATCAACCTTAAGTATAGCACCTCAAGCATACTTTATTGTGTTTGCATATTATTGAAGCTTGAAGAATATTCATTCGAGCTTATGACACATATCGGAATACTTACTGATAAGAATAAAATCTTTCAGAAATGAGTAAATAATAGTCATTTAGAAATTTTGATTACTTGAATACAATATTGTTATTGCAAGCAATAAGTTATGAATGTGAAATTCAATATAAATCATAAATTGTCAATTATCCATACATTTCTATAATTTTTGTTATTTTAAATCACATAGTTCCTTATGTAAATTTATAAATTGTATACATTTGAACAGATATGAATATTTTTTCAGTGCTTGCATTAAGCAGATTAGCAATGCAATTCAAACGGGCTAATTGTTCAGTAATTTGCTTTTCACAATTGTTTGCAAGAAAATTAAACATTTTTGTATTTAATTGTAACGTTTATATGATAAGAGGGAAAACTGTGTAAAAAGTCTTCTTGTTTTAAGTAAATAAAAAGCATTTATACTTATAGAATGTTCACTTTCTTTGTACAACTAATAAAATTTGAAATATTATTAAAATAAAATTTATTTGTGAATCTTTTGACTTTTAAAATTTGAATTTATCAAAGAATGTGAATCACTGATAAAAATATTATTTATGATTTATTATATAAAGTACGTCGAAAGTTTGGTTGCATTAATGAAATGCTTAATAAAATTTCCAATTGTTCATAATGAAATTCTTGATCAGCTAAATACTAACGAACTTCCATTACTTTATATGATTTAATTTAAATCAGTTTTTGGTGTCGTTATTGCATGAGTGATAACGCTCATCAGCTATTGAGAAACATTTCGCTTTCGTAGGTTGCACTGACATGCTATAATCGACATCTTGATAATTCAAACAGAAAGATGCATTCCTCAGGGATAAGCAAACTATTTTGCAAAAAATGTTTCAGCAAAATTCCATAAAGAATCGACATTGATCGATTTCAACTATCTGCCATCTATTTGTTAGTTGGTACTTTGTTTCGTCGTAAAAGTCGTCCTTTGCTATATCACTGAACGCATGCATCATAAGAAGCATGTTTTTTTATTCCCTGCTTTGCATTCAAAACATACTTACTTTTTACAAAGTACAATTTTGAAATGAGAATAATTTGTTTTTATTCCAATGCTAATCAGCATTAACAATACGTCGGATGTTCTGCTATGTGTGGAATCAAAAAATTTTATTGCCATACCTACATGCATATATAGATGCTAAGTAGCTGCCAGTTGTTTAAGCTGAAGAAATCTTGAAATTATTCACAGCGGTCTTGTTCAGTATATTGATTTGCTTGCAATCGATTGTCAATGAATACAAGCCAATTTTCAAGTGCTAGAACGCATTTAATGGTCAGTTAAAACAGCACCTCTTCATGTTTGTTCAAGCAACACTCTTTACAAAAAGGTGATTTATTTCCATCTTCAATTGAACTAGATCAGAACGTTTATTCTGCTAACAGGATGATCTAACAATTATTTTGAAGAAAAACTTTCGAAATAATTAACTTTTCATTGTCACTCTGTACTTCTGATCATCTTTTATTGGTATTTAATTTTTGAGCATAAAATGTTAAAAACATCACATTATGTAATGTTATGTAATTTTCTTATTTTATTTTGCCAACAAATTTTCTTTTCTGTTTTCAACATTAAGCAAAATTAGGCAAATTCTTCTAGTTTATTATCAATCAAACCTCGTAAATGAAAGTATGCAAATAGAATAATATCTGTAATTTTGAGCTTTCTCTAACAATATAATAGCTGCATTAAAGCACAGCAACTTGTTGATGTTGACTGGACACTTTTTAAATAATATTCAGCAAGTTCATTCGTTCAACAAAAGACAAGAAATGCATTTAGACCAAGCTATTGTGCAAATATAAACAAAGCTATTCAATGTTCAGCAGTGCTTCATTGGGTTCTTGAAATCACGTTTTATGACATTATCAAAGTTTGTTGTTCAATATGATGTCTTAATTTTAATTTGGCAGAAAATGGCATTCAATGTTCTGGACCATATATTTTATTTTTTTTATATATCAAAGGTAAAAATGGGATATTATGTATGGATATAGTAATTCAGCTTCATTTTATTAACAGTAGACTGTGCATCGTGGGAATATACAGCTTTGAAATTTGCTTTTCGCTTTCTGCTTGATTTCTGATGATCACTTGATTTCTCCTGTGATTTGCGAGACTGTGCAAAAGAGACCATAGGGCAGGTTTTCATTAATTGATTTCAGCTTTACACTGCCGACGGCATCTTGGAGTGAAATAAACAACATACGGGTTGCCCGTGGCAATGTCAGACTACGGAAAACAATAGAGCCTGCATTGTTTCCAAGACAGGCTTCTTGATTTACCTGTTACCGAATCCGCAGTTCTTAAGAATCCGCCGACAGCAGTCAAAACTGAATCAATTGCTTTAATATGACGACTAATGTAAGCTTTATGTAAGTGCAAAGCTGAGATATTGAATAGAGCATCAGGGAAATGACTGATTGACAGAGGGCTGAGCAGCGGGAGAAGCAAGCAACTTTGCGCCGTTAATCATTTCACCAGCATTGGGTTTGCCATGCCATGCTGGTGTCCTATGCAAGGTAGTTCAAGGAATTCTAGTTAAATTGTTCCTTTTGAATAAAAAGCAAATCAAAATGACAAGCTTTGTTGATTTTAAATCAAAAACAACACACTAACAAATAATTATGTAATCAACATAAATTTATTCCGACGACTTTGCTAAATGCTGCTTTTTGAGTTCATCTTGAACAAATCTACGAAACGGCCATCATTGTTCAACTGCTTCCGTCAGCTGTTTATGTTGTGAAATGCTTCACCATTTGGATCGCTTTGAATAGATTTAAAGAACTAACTAGAGCGGGTTTTGCTGATTCGTTGACAAGCTTAAACAGGAGGCAGTGGGGCGTTAGTGCAGAGGGAAAAAATAAAAGCAGGCAAATGGTAGGCTTGGAAACGATTGTTTTGAACTTATTTCTCACTTGCTGCTTTGAAATTGCAATCACTTTACAGTTTATTTGTTTTTATTTAGTCAACAATTCAAATATCCCAGCAATGCCGAAAGTTGATCGTCTGATGGCTACCAATTTCAATGAATGCATCACAGCGTTACAAGCGACAGGCCAACCAGTTGCAGCTCCTTCAGAAGGCAAGTGTTTCAATGCCATGTGAAATTTACCATTTAAGAAGCTATCCGGATTATCCCATTTTCCAGCTGTTATTCCATGGTGCAATGCCACGTGGGATTCGGTACTATGCTGGCCAGCCATTCCGGCGAATACAAGCTTTACATTGCCATGCCCACCGTTGAAAGGATTGGATACTACTAGTAAGCATTTATAATATTACACAAAAATATGGAAAACTACTAATTTTATTATTAAGAAATACAAAATTCAAACTTTTTAATATTCATAATTTCAAATAGTGAATGAGAAAAGTTTAAAAATGCTTTTTTATTTGTTTTTGAGTTGATTGGAATGAAAATTTCTGCAGTAGCAACAACATTTGATTGTGATTTTGGACTGAAATTGTTTCAATTATCTTGGGAGTGAACAAATTTTCTAACATTCGAACGCTTCTTCTACTAGAATTAATTGTATCCAAACAAATTTCAAATTTGTCACAAATGTCATTAAAAAGTTTCTAATTTTGCTTAGGTGATCAATTTAAAATGTTCTTCAGATTTTTGAATTTTTTTAAATTTAAATTTTAATTTTAAAATGTCAAAGTCTAATTTTAATATCGTTCACTTTTAACAATTTGTGTGTAAAGATCTTTACAATTTAAAAATTTTGTGGTACATTTATTCAAGAAAAGGGAAGAATAATTTAGTGTAAATATTTTAAAAAGTAATTTTAGGAAATCTCATTTTTCACAAAATGTATGAGGAGAAGTATATTGAAAATTGATTGCATAATGATAGTTGCTTTGCAACAAGCGGAGAATCTTCGCTACGCAAAGATAATTATAGTGTTTTTCCTAAAAATGGATCATTTTAGAAACATGTCAAGCTAATTATAGTAAATCGAAAATAGAATTATTTCTTTTCACAACATTGCGGCTGAAAGAATTTACATTATATAATGATGTGTTATTTATTGAAGTTTATGATATAATCGTATGATAATTTCTTTATATTTTTTGGTCAATTAAAGATGCTGAATTGGGAAATGTTTGTTGTTGTTGTTGTTGTTGTTTAATTTTTGCCTGTCAGTATTTTCACGAAATTTTCTGTTAAATTTGTCTATTGATTGATGTTCATGTGGATTGCATTACATTAATCAATTTACTGTTATCAGTAGAGTAAAATGTTTGAACTTCAGTTTATACTTTTAATTTATCTTAATTTACTTCAAAATTCAATTTACTAAATTATCCGCATCACCAAGCTCGGTTAAATTATGCTGAATGCAGACAATTTTTTCAAGTTACTCTTTGAAACCAAAAACAACGCTGTAATTGAGCTTTTATTCTCAATTTTGGTCAATTTTTATTCAACACGCTGGAATGATGACAAATTTATTTGAATTCAATTGTTTTGTTGATAGATTTGCAATAGCTAATTGTTGCAAAGTGTCTGGCGATCATGCTTTCACATCAAATATACATTGAAACCTGCGCTTTATGGCAAATAAAATTTTACGATTTAAATTTAAACAATTTTAATCTTCTAATTCTTGAATTTTTATTCCAAATGTTTTATTGTAATACACTGATGACATGGCAAGTAAATCACATGCTTCTTTTTTTAATTGTGTGAATTTTGCAGTATGCCTGACTGTACATAAAATAGCTTTTCTGTTGAAATGCCATGTTACATGCTTTAAATAAATAATACATTGCCGTGCGTAATTGCAAAGTAGAACGGCCGTTTCTTTCTAATAAAAAGAAACATGGTAGGTAATTCAGTCATTATCACTTGTCTTGAACAAATGTATATATGCAGTTTTAAAATAGCATTTTATTTGACTGCAATTTGATAAATTTTACATTCTCTAGCTACTACTATATAAACATTCTTACAAGGCAATAAATATATTTTGCATTTTATTTGAAAATTATAACATTTAAAAATTCTATTGATTATAATTTATAAGCATGATTTGAAAAGATGTCATATAGATGCAAAAAATTTTGATGTGTTTGTTTTTCATAATTTCAAAAAGTGCATTTTAATTTGATAATGTTCTCATTTTTCATAGTTAACCTTAAATAGAACCCTAAGTATCGAAAGACAAATGGATTATAGCTATGTATCTTGGAAATAGATGCGCCATATAATAATCAGTATAATAGAAAGCCTATAAATTTGAAGATTAATTCACGTTGTGATGAATTTGATGAACAATCAATTTTATGTTAATAAATATGACAAAAATATGCACTTCCGCGTTTTGTTTTTTTTATTTTTTGAATAGTCTTATTTATTGTTTTAAATATTTAAAATTTTAAATGTTGAAGAATACCACTAACAATTTATATCTGTAAAGGTGACATGTGAAGTATTGGAAAAGATTTCAATTCTCTGATTGATTATTATTGCTGCTGCTTCTCAAAAGCCGCTAAACGGCTTTGTTTCTCATCATCACAGAGACGCTTTCTTCTTCTAGTGTTGTTTCTGAACACCAGAGGAATAGGGGATATGCGCTAATATTTAAACTGTTGTAAAAAGCACGCCTCCATTTATCTATACCACTTTCATGTATGCTTCAGCTATTTGTTGTTATTGTTGTTGTTGCTGCTGTTGTTGTAAGCAATAGATTAAACCATTTATCTATTTGGTGGAAGGTATAAAATTTATTGATCAAACAATGGCTGTGAAGAAAGTGTTGCCTCTGCTTTTGTCAATCAGATAGATGCAATTTTCCTTTCGGAATTATCTTTTAAGTTCACTTTATTTGGCTTGGACAGAGTGATTTTGACCGGGAAACAATGTCAAAAGTTGCCAACAAATCAATGCAGATAAGATCAGTTCGCAGTGTGTGAACGGAACGGAAGCAGCACACAGTAGCATGCTGAAGAACGCAACTGCGCTTTCACTCGCTCATAAGTTATGCACCGGCAAAACTGCTTTTCAATATATATATATATATATATATATATATATATATATAGATAAACAAGAGAACAATAAATTTTCTCCTCCATTTATTTTCTCTTCTACTACTGCCCTCTGAATTTCGTGCATAATACTAATAATAATATATTGAAAAATAATAAATAAACGAGCAGATGATGTATTAATAATTTTATTCTGCTAGCTAATTTTGCAAATTTTTATTTGCGCCGCATGTGAAATTTGAAAAATTCGACCATCTATTTCTAGCACGTAGATTGAGTGGGTAGAATTTAAAATAATTAATCAGAAAATGTATTATTTCAATAATGAGAATTTAACAACGTCTGCTCAATTGATTTGGTAGCAGGTTTTCGAAAATGTAAAATTGCCAAATTTCAAATAATTTGCTCAGCACATAATCATCATCACTATCAGCTTTGATGATGAAGAAAATTATTTGCTCCGCATGAGCGAAAAACTTTTTCAAGTCCATAAAGCGTCAACTTAGCTCTCTGTTGAGCTTGCTTTCTTGCTTTGTGATTGATCAACTACAAGATGTTTGTTTTTGCTGCAGTTCAGAATTTAATTTACACTTTTCATTTATGAGTTTGCAATTTGGAATTTTGTATTTTATGTAAATATCATCTTATTGGCAATGATAAAACACTTGACTAATTTCAGTTTGGGACACTTTTTGCTCTTCTGCATCATTATTGCACTAATATGGATGGAAATTCAAATAACCAATCAATCAAAGTTTAGATTTATTAATTTGACGATTCACACAAGCTGGAAAGCAACTTTTTAAGCTTCAATGGTTAATAACACTGCCTATAATCAAACCGACAACTTTACGATTTTCATTTGCAAATTTTCTTATCACTTTGATTGGTATTTTAAACTTAAAAATTTTTTATACTTTATAATACTGGCATTGAATTTCATAGCAATTTCTTTTTTAAAAAATAGTCTCTGTACTCTTCGCGAATTACACTTTATTACCTGAATAAACACTAAACAAGCAATAATATTTATTTCAATACTACTACTTATCCAGTGTAATAATAATAATAATAATCATAATAATGAAATGTTATAAAGTGAAAATATTTTTTTATAAATAGATATATAGAAATTTTTTACTGAACAATGAGAATAAAACAAGTGCTGTTAAATTTTAGTGAAATTTTCCAACGTATAAATATACTATTTATTTAAAAGTTTACTATCTTTGTATCAATATGTCATCATTTAGTGAAATACATTTGAAAGATTTTATGAAACTTGCTTGACAAATGGCAGTGTTCAATTTCTCGTTTATTTTTGCTGAAAAGCTACTAAACAGCGCCAGTTGTTGCTTTTGAATTTGCTAAAAGTGCTAAAATTGCTCTCTTTGAAAATAGGGAAAGCAAATTTTGCCGACAACACGAAATCACTGAACTTTCATATTCATTCTTCGTTCGCTTTGTTTTCAACTAAAAATTTTATAATAAATATATTTCCAATAGCAAATACACACAGCAGCACACATATTCAATCTTTATAATATTTTATTTTTTCAAAAAAGACAATTTTTTTCTTTTCATATTTTTTCAGGAAATTTTATTATATTTAAAGCGCTTTTTAATATTTTTACGTGAGATGATAAACAAAAAATATTTAAAGCTAACTTTACTTTTTATATTTTTATAATGTTACGTTTTATATTAGTGTGGAATTTTTGAAATTCTAAAATATTATTCTCATTCTATGAAAATGCATTCAAATGTTTTCATGTAATATTTCACATAAAATTATACTAGTATTACAAAACAATGATTAAAAATAAAATAAGTGCATAATTTTTTATTATAATCTTGAAAATTTTTCAATATTGTGTAATTTTGTTTGCTTTGACACTTGTGAACAAATGTATTATAAATTAATGCTGTTCTAGGAGAAATATTACACCGCTATAACAACATTAAAGATATAACTAAAATACATGATCTTCAATTTAATTTCTTTTCATTTTAATTCAGAGAAACATTATTATTAAACTTATTGCTGTTGAAATATTATAATTTATTATTTCTTTTCAAAAATTGCATGGTTTTCAACAAAATATAAGTTCTTAAAATTAAACAAGCTTGTTTTATCGAGCAGTTCCCAATTAAGTCGTTTCAACTTGGCCTTAATTAACGTTTCTTGAGCATTTGTTTTAAATTTAAAAAGCATTCTTATAATAAAGAAATATACTGTAAATCAAGTGAAATTAAAACAATTAATGAACGGACAATTATAAAAATTAGTTAATCGTTAAAAGTTCATTATTTTTACTGCGAATATTGCAATTTTTAATTACCTTGCAATCAACTTGTAGTATAATAAAAAGTTGTACAGCAATTTTTCTAAACTAGATTTACAAAAATTAAGAACATTTTCATATTTTTTTTAAATAATATTTTTGATTTTAAGTTTAAATTTTTATTACTTTTTGTAAACATGTTATTTATTTTTAAGGTAGACAAAGTAATGCTTGCGAATAAAGTTGGCTTTAAATTATTTTAATAAAGATACTATGAATAATCAAATAAATCTGGATTGTAATTTTTGAAGCTGAATGGCAAATAAAATGGCAATTAAATTTTACAACAACGACTCTTACGAAACACATCATGCTATACGACAAAATGAGATGCTATTTTTGATTGGATTCAAACAGTCTCATTTCATAGCAGTTCAGTATACTAATTAGGATATATGTTGCAAAGTGGATTTTATTTCAGAAAATAAAATATTTTACATTTGCCAGAATAATTGGTTTCTGTTGGCCTTTACTGAATAAAATTATAATTTTCATTTCTTATCAGTTAACAAAGATAAATATTTTTAGTAAATAAGCAGTTTACTAATGATAATCGATCATCACAACAGTTGGTCAAATTCGTAGTTATTTTTTTCATGACAAAAACAAATGTCAGAAATGCACAATTTATATTTTAAAATTCTTTCAAACGTTTGACGTAATATTTTTACACCGATAAAATTTATTCATCATTGCGGTAATTTTTTTAAACGATCATATCGTATATAATTATAAAATTATGCGAATGTATTTCAGAAACGGTCACTAAGTACTGCCATAATTCTGGCCAGTGGGTTGGCCAAACTGAAGACGATTTTTCAAATCCATCAGGATGGACCAATTATTACACTTGCATGCTGATCGACTGGGAAGTTATAGAAGTAATGTTAATTTTTCTTTTCTTATTTATTATCAAAAATGTCCGCTTTATTTTTAATTCAATGTGGCTTCAATGTGCAAGCAAAAGTTGTAAATTGAATAAAGCACGCTGTATTATAGTAATCAAAATATTTTTCATTGTTTGTTAATTGTTGATTATTTTAGAAGGCTCAAAGTATTGCTCGCGGGGCCCGCAATTTAGAATTTGTCGGCTTAGCCTTATCCTTTGTCGGTTTAATAACTGCGATAATTATCTTTTCCGTTTTCAGGTAAATGTACAATTATGTGTATTGATTTATCTGTTTAAATTTATTTATTTATTTCAATAATTTGAAATTGAAATTGTTTTACTCTTTATACAGACGATTACGAGTTTTCCGAAATCAAGTTCATCTTCAGTTGATGTTAGCCATTTTGCTCACTGTTGTTATTCGCTTGGTGTTATATGTTGATCAAATATTCACCCAACGTATTGACACCATCAAGCCAGGCCAGGTGGGCACAACAATCAATTCAATGGTGAGTACCAAATTTGTAATTCAATTGTAATTCATAATTTACATATTAAATAAATTTGTTTATCAAATAAATTACATATATTACACTTATTGATTACTTTTGATTAGATTCATAATTGAGTGCTTTTTTGTTAAATCTTTAATTTAGAATTATCTTTGTGAAGCATTTTATGTGGCATTGGAATATGGCAAAACAGTAGCATTTGCATGGATGTTTATTGAAGGATTTTATTTGCACAATATTGTTGTTGTGACAGTATTTGAAGGTGAACCAAAAATGTTGAAATACATTATTGCTGGATGGGGTATTTTAATATTTTGTGCGAAATTTAATAAAACTGCAAAACGTTCAATTATAATTCAGGTATACCTATGATTCATGTGTCAGTATGGTTGATTGTAGTAATTGTGAAGAATGCATATCGAAAGACGAATAGGTTAATTAATTTTTAATTCAATTTCATTGTGAAATTATTAATTAAAGAGTTTTTAGATGTCTTGGCAATTATTACCTTGAGCCAGAATTCTGGATAATGGACGGAGTGCGACTGTCAGAACTTTTAGTATTACCAAAAAAGATATTTGTTTTATCATATTTCAATTTTTGAGTTATAGATAAATTTTATATTCCTTTTAAATATTATTCGAGTTCTTTGGTCAAAGGTGAAAGAAACTCATTCAGTAAGGGAGCGTCAACAAATGAAGTAAGCCATTTTTTACTGAAGAATTAATTAGCTTTGGTACTCTTTGTGATGCAATTTACTTTAGAAAAAGTGTCAAAGCAGCTCTCATGCTCATACCGCTGTTAGGCACACCAAATATTCTGCAGACAATTCCATTCAATCCTACAACAAATAATATTGTGGGATTTGCTATTTTTACTTATGTTGCATCTTTTTTCTACATGTTTCAAGGCTTCATGGTTGCTGTATTGTATTGCTTCACAAACCGTGAGGTAAAATGTATTTTTTAAATGCTATCTTTAAGCTTGTTGTGTTATTTATTTAAAATTTTATTTAAAATAACTTTTTTTTGAAATTATATGTAAATATAATTTCATTTTAACGTCATTTTTAGGTAGTGAATGTAATCAAATGTTCTTGGGAAAGGTATTGCTTAAAGCATGGCTTTGATCACCGTCATTTACCACTTTTACCAAAATCTCAGCAAACGGGAACATCAGAACTGCCAAACAGACGTACACAATCGACCCCCAATTTATGAGCTCCATATGATTGTTGCAGATGTGACTTTGCACAAAAATGGCATACAAAAAAGGCTTGATGTGCCTTAGATTTTCTGAACGAAGCTCCGTTTCAATCTGAACTCAAAAAGCTCATTTATTTTCACTTGTAAGTAGATTATTTTTCAACAAGAACAAGAAAAATAACAACAGCACCAGCTACTATGTACCACCAAGCAAAAATTATTCCGCAGTTCTAGCATCATTCATACAAAGCAATCATTGCAATTTGATTTTTCAACAGTATGTTGCATTGTATTGGCGATATGTATGCTTTGTTATTGAAAATTAAATTCATTTCATATGAATAATTTAAAGATTGATTTGATTAACAAATTTCATTTCACTGTTCATCAAATCATCAATTTTATTTCTTAAAAATACATAATTTTTAATTTAAGAGATAACTCGAAAAAATGATAATTTGATTATTTCAAAAGCAACACCGGATCAGCATTAGGAGGAAGTTTGGCTTTCTTCTTCTTAAAATCTTCAAATGATGGTGGCAGCCGTCCGTTTTCATGAAAAACTTGAACTAATTTACGATATCCTGAAGTAATATAATAATTAACTTCATATACAGCGTTTGATAGAAAGTATATTCTGTGAATTTAGCTGTATTAAGGTAAAATTTGCAGCAACAATGCATGTAATCATTTACTTATTAATTAAAATATTTAAGCAAAATAGTAAAAATTATAGTCATATTAATTCACGACAATTTTGTTTGGGCGGAACAGTAATTAAAATAATACAACTTACTTATCTATTTCAAAAGTTATACACATTATTGTTATAAAGGAATATAGGAATGTTTCAAACAATTATAAATAAAAATTTCATTTACAATACTGTCATACAAGTACACTGTATGTATAGACATATGTGTATATTGTAATAATAATAATTTTTATTCATAAAATAAAATAATAATGCACGAAATAAAGTTAAATTTTTCTTACCTTGATCTTCGGGTGTAAGAAGAGAATGAGCAGCAATATATCCACGCAACACTGGCATAAATCGAAGAAGTGGAAAACAAACGCACGACAAAGAAAGAATTAACAATGCTCCAATAAATGTCCAAAAGGCGAATTTTAATTGGCTGTCAGCTTGTGAATGTCTAAATTTTCCGCTCTAAATTAAAGAATGCAATGTAATATTTCCACAAAAAAGTTTGCAATTTTTAATTTATTTCTTGTTATACTGTCTTGTAAACGAAAACATCTCCTCTTTTGGATAAAATTTTGTCAGCTAATTTAAAAACATCTTCCACTGCTTTGTACTTTGTAGACATTTCTAAACAATTAATAAATTCAACAATTGTAATGAAAAATTAATGAAATGCATTAATTTACGGTAAAACTCGGTGCATAAAGGAAAGCAAGGTTCTTCCGTTCCTTCTTCTGTAACGCAATACGGTCCAAGAGGATGAAATTTATCATTGCGACAGACAGATGGTTCTTAAAATAAAATTTTTGAAACTTCAAACAAAAATTTACCAACTTCTGATGAACATATACTGTTGGGTTTCTTTTTGCAAGGCTTTCCAGTAATGGTTGTTCCCTTTGGGCCTCGGTATTTGACCATTTGTCTAATGTCAATATCCAAGCAACGTAATTCTTAAAATTATTTTTAATGTAAAATAAATTTTATAAAAATTAAAGACTCAGAAATAAAATTAATAAATAGAAATGTTGATGATAAAAGAATTTTCAATTTCTTCGTTCAGTTTGTCAAATAAACTGCAAATTGTTTTTTCTCTTGCAAATACTGCTTATCATATGAACATTCAAATAACATATTGCTATTATTATTAAAAGATGATGGTGTAGGAAATAAAATTTTTTAATGTTTTTTCATTGCTTATTCAATCCGTTATGTTTACATTTCAGCTGCTCAGTTTATGACCACAGTTTTAACCATAAATTTGAAGAGGTTAAAATGTATAGCAGTTATCATTATAAGTAGAGATATTTATATATATACTTTTGAATTGATTGTTATATGTCAAATTAAAAAAAATATCCGATTATGATGCAAAAATATGCCTTACTTTTATAAAACGTAACGTTTACTTAATTGACAATTAATTACAAACTGAAATTTACATTACCTGTATCATCACACCGGAAAAAACAATAACTTTTTTCTAAATTCCTATCTACACACCACGGTCCATTTGGATCATTATCTGGATTTCGACAGTAATTATTCGCTTCTTCCAATGATGCAAAACCAAGTCTCTGGGGTGTTACCATTCTTAACACATTGCGGTCATCAAACAGATCTCTTGTTCTAACCCACGTTATGCATGGTAGCTCTGCATTTGTTTTCGCTCGTGTTCCAGAATACCTAGCCAGAGAATCTCTACTAATGCATGTTATCTCTTCTAAAGTTAAAAAATGCATTGCCAATTTTTAACTGCATTCAAACATATATAACAGCACAACAATTTGCTATATTCATTTAACTACATATACAATAAAAAATAAAATATTAATTTAGAATAAATATTCTGTAAACTACAATTTTACCATTTTTAATATTTATTTTTCATTAATTTTAAACTTTTTAATTTCATTATACTTCAAAAATGCACTTATATTTAAAAACATTTTAAAATTTACAATAAAATATTAAATAAATAAATATATATATATAATGCATTAAATCATAAATTAGTCGAAATGCTTGCAGCTAAAAATATTCTGAACTTCCCTCTTTTAAAATTCTTAAATGAAATTTTTTTTTAATTTTAATGCTGACCAGGTGCAAACAAAGAAGCTCTGTCTTCTTCTCCAATGCAATTTAAATAGCATGGTGTCAAGCGCCGTGTTGTAGTTTCATAGCATGATGGAATAAAATTGTTTTCTTCAACTTCTTTACAATAGTTATCTTTGGAATTATTTGGATTTATCAGCGACCATCTAAAAGCAAATAGTGTCAAAAGGCTTATATTTTCAATTTTTTCTAGAATAAAAGTTAAATTTATGTGTACTAATGTATATTCATACTCACAGATAAATATAAAATTTAAATCATATTCATCAAATAGTGTATATCTTCACCATTTATAGAGATTATTTTAAATGTATAGACAGTAACATGCATAAATAATATTAAAAAAATACGTAATCAAATGTATTCAATTACCGCATGCAAGGTATATGATTAACTGAATATGTTTTCGAATAAAAGTTCATTGTTAGTTTCTGCTTTTGATTATCATTACTTTTATAGCAAGGAACATCTAGACTACCTAAAACAACGAGCTTTAAAATTTCTGGACAACTAAGTTTTAATAGTTACTCTGCAACTGTTCATGTCGACAAGTTTGAAAGCAAGCATGTCTTTCTGTAGAGCCATCTTCAAGTTGCACAAAACACCACGGGCCCATCAATAAATTTCCCAAATTGCGGCATAAATTCAAACCTAGCACCCCATATTCAGCAGCTAAAAAGTTAATAGCTTATTGAACTGAACTGAAGTACAATAAATTAAACATACCAAGAGTGATTATCTCTTTATCCATTTGAAAATTCCATTCCATGCAGAGGTAACCGTCATATGTATAATTTCTCCGTCCAAGATAACGCATGGCCACAAGTTCATGATCATATAAGCATCCATGCTGATCTACTACTACAGTTTGAAGATTTCATTGTTAAAAATTATTTCAATATTTTATGCACTACATCATTTTACAATAATTAATGATGAACTGATTTCAAACTAAAATCAAATACTACATGGATAAATTTAATATAAATGTTTCTAGAATATAGAATACTTTTAAAGAAAAGAAGTAATCACCGTCTGATTCACATGTAGAATAGCATGGCTGCCACTTATAAAGCGGATGATCAATGAAACAGAATAAGCCTGCTTTTTCGCAAAACTTTGCATTTTCAATTGGACACGCACAAAAATTAGTGTCTGCCATTAAAGGTAAGTCTACAAAGTGCAAAGTCAAAGATAAATAGAAGCAGTTTAAACAATTTAAACTAACAAGTTTTCATATTAACATCACTCCATCTTTTGCAAGGTATTCCTGCTAGGGTTACATTCCTAGCACCAAAAGTAGGTTCTTCTTTATACCGAGTCGCAAAATCATTAGGCATACATTTCATATCTTAAAAATATAGTATTGTACCTTTTATTGCTAAAATTCTTCAAATGCATGCATTTATTTAAATATTAAACAGTACGACTAAACTATTTTTATTGAAAATAAAAATAATTAAAGACATAAATAATTCAAATAAATTCATTCAGTACTAAGCATTACGAATCAACATAATATGCTTCCTTTCCTGTGTTTATTTTTACTTACCAGCAATTTCACATACTGGATGGCATGGCTCTACGTACAAACCTCCTTTCTGAACTATGCAAAAAGGAGCCACTTGAAAAAACTTTCTTCCTAATTGATATGCAGCTTTAGGCCTACCACCAGTTTGACAAGCATTACCTATCGGTTTCCAGAAACCCACATACTTTCTCAGTAAGTTTAGCTTATTAGTCTGCAACATTTCATTCAAAGTAAATAAAATATATCTAAAGTTTACAAAATTATATTTAAATTGCTAATTTTACATCCATCAGATTTTCAATTGAACGCCAATTTAAGCATGGGAAACCGGTAACAGAAGTCGTTTTGTGTATAGTACTTAAAGATAAATTTCTGGAATTCGGATCCACGCAAGCCACATCTAAATTTTACAGTTTATTGGTAATGTTCAACATAAAATACATTTGTTAAATTTATAAAAGTCTTATATTTAATTTGAAACTTCTTCTTACTGATGATATATTTTAAAGGTAACCATAATCTATGCAGTTTACTTTAATAAAACTATAGTACTAAAAATGCACAATACATGTCTATGTATAATGTACTCTTACATTTAAGTTCACAAGGATGAAAACAAGGGAGCATTCTGTTAAGAAGATCAACGCAATATGGACCATCAGGATTTTCAAGTTTCTAAAATCTCACAATTCATAATATATAATTTCAAAAAAAAAACATTACCAAATTTCTGCAATAATTATGAGGAACAAATTGCTCTATTGTCCAGGATCCATGATCTTTCAACCATGTACTACACTGTGAACCATCTACAGCATAACCTCGCCTTCCAAAATAGGTAAAATTTTTCATATAGCTGTAAGGTATGCAAGAAACATCTGAAATGCATTTTGTTTTCTTCAGCGTCAACAACGCTAACATTTAACCAATTTCAGAATGTTAAATCGGTGATAATTCAATCAACATTTAAATTTTTACATTAAAATTTTATTTTTTATGTATTAAATAGATATTCATCCTAAATTTGAAAATTTTAAGTTTTAATTATGTATTACAACTATACTTCTATCACAGCTAATTCTTATGTAAATTATTACTGAAAAAATTGTTAAATGAAAAAAAAGGTTTCATGAAAAGCAAACTTATTTCAACGTAACATACCAACATAGTTTGTAGGGTCAAAACCTGGGTAAAATTGCACCAAATTAGTCATGGAAAACAACAAAAACAAAGAACTAAAGTAAATGCCCACTTTTGCCGCCATCTCTAACCAGCTACTCACGACTAATAAAGGAATAAATCAGAAAACGTGAAAAATTGTCAGGTACAATGATACAGTAAATGAAGTTAATTTAAAATAGTTTATTTTAAAATAAAATAAAATAAATGGTGAATTCCATATAAATAATTAATGAGTAATTATGTAATTGCATTGCATTAACATACAGTTATAATTCTGAAATCATCTTCCAATACCAAATAAAATTGCATTCGCATATTCAACAAATAACATTTTTTAAAAAATTACTTAAAATGATACAAAAAGCTTATTATTAAACTTCGAATATAATATTTAAACCTCAAATTTTAATCAAACCACATTTTTAAAAATTTATATAGATAATTTGGCATCTCCAGCCATCATAATATTATCAGCTATTTGCGGTATGAACATCAATATTACATCAAATTAAAAACAATTGCAATTACATAAAAATGGAGGCGTTAATAATGTTTACAGATATAAAAGTCAGAAGAGTTCCAAGTTTGTTAAAGAATCATCAGTTCGTTAAAGTCAAATAAAGTAAATTCTTCATTACTTTTATCATTAAACGTGTAAGAAATAATTCAAACCATATTTTACAGACAACAATTTTGGTATATGTGTATGATGACACACACCACTGCTCTAGGAGCATCATAAAATTAATTAAAATCAAATTGAGTAAGAATTATCTTTATTTATAAAGTTAAATAAAATTACAGCCAAAAAATTTTCGAATGAAAATGAATTAACAGTCAAGGTATATTGCAGATAACTATATAGATGCAGATAATGATACTTTATTTCTGATTAGTCGAATTAATTTCAAATTAATTTTTAATATATTTTATAATTACTTCATAATTCAGAATTAAAATGAATAATTTTCACTTTGATAATCTTGAAATTAGTTATTTGAAACACTCTTCGACATATTTATTTGTACTTGATTGTTACAGTACTAATGAACGACCCTCATTATTTTTGTTACTAAAGGCAAGGAAGTTTTGTCTTTGAATTTTCACGATTTGTTTATATATTGTCATTTTTCTCTTTCAAGATTATTTTAAATGACTAATTAACTTTAATTTTAATGGTAAATATTAATTTTGAACGGCTTTTTTACTTTGTATTGGTCTTGGTGTGAAAATAATCTCATGCATATAACAATGCGTTGTTCAGTTTTTATCTTTTGAAATTGGCATTATATTATTGTTATATTTTTCCGGGCATTTCAGTTTACGAAGTAGTTTTTATGTAATGTTTAATGTGACCATAATTTAAGTTTGTGATTTGGTGGTTTTTATTCACCTTGATGCATGGCACGTTGTCCCAAATTAACTCGCTTAAATTCATTTGTAGTGTAGATTGTAATGATATAATATTGTTTCAAATTGGTGTTGCTTTCTTTTTAATTTGCTTTTCGTTTAACATTAAAATTTCTCCGTTTAACATGAGTTTGTTATCCGCAGTTTAACATGAGATGCAAGCGTTTGTAAAAATTTTGGTTTAAAGAGAGTGTTTTTTGGGGCTAGCTGAGAAATTATTTTCTGAAATAAAAGTGCCCTGAATTCAGAACTGGTTGAACGATATTTTGTGACTTCACAGTTGAACATGATTTTGTTGATCACTTTTGCTGGTATTTCTATTTTATCTTTGTTGTTTTTTTTAGTAATGCGTATAGTCTTTTTGGGGGTATTTGATGTTTAAAATTGTAATTCTTCTGTGGTTATGGCAGCAGATGGTAGCAAGTGGCCCTTCGGATGGGGATTTTTCAAATTTTGGAAATGCGACTAGCAACGTGGTCGTTCAGCTTCAATTCGACGATCCTGAACACGCTGACATTGTGGCCAGCAAGCATGGCTATAAAAATATGGGAAAGGTATGTGTGCAAAAAATTGTTTACTTTTTAATATATTTTTTAAATTTTGCTTGGTTTTTTTTGAATGCATTATACTACTTTTTAACGTTTTTACTTTTCATTATTTTACCTTCAGCGTTATTTCATTTTTTATTTAACATTTTTTAAACATGTGTAAATGAAATTTTCATTTCAACGCAAGTTGGAATGTTTTATTAGTATATTTTGCGAGTTTATGTCATTTGTTGGTTATATAATTGCATGTTAAAGCATTAAAGTAAGTAAGCGTTGAATTTAATGAAATGCGCAGCTGTTTAAAAGTGGCATTTTCATTTTCCCCGACTTAAAGCGCTTTGTCTAGAATTAGTAATTTAATTAATTTTTAATCAAATGTCTATTTTTATTTGAAAATTGTGTTTCCTTTTAGGTTGGCTCTTTGAAAGGCGTTTATTGGTTCAAAAAGTATGACCATTACATTTCTAAGCGAGAAATAAAAGAAAGATTAGATGGCGATCCAGAAGTAATTTTATTTTATGCTTATTGCTTTTGGTGTAAATGGTGAATTTTGTTTTGGATTTGATTGTAGGTTTTGTGGCATGAATTTGAAACTCCGAAGAAACGAGTCAAAAGAGACGGCCTTCTTGACGATGAGAGCAATGGACGATCGAAAAGGGAATTATCTGTTGAATGGCCGGATCCACTTTATTCCCAACAGTGGTATTTGGTAATTTATGGAACAACTTTTTTTTGTTTGCTTGATTCTCATACATTTTATGAATAAACACGAACACACTTTTCAGAACGGTTTCATCGGTGATGGTATGCGAGTTCGGGAAGCCTGGAGTATGGGCTATAGTGGAAAAAATGTCGTCGTTTCTATATTGGATGACGGCATTCAAGGTGATCATCCTGATTTAGCAGCGAATTATGTATGTTGTTTTTGGTTTTTTTTTATTAATTTAATATTTCCGTGCAATTATTTTTATTGTTCAAGGATGCCATGGCAAGTCATGATGTGAACGATGGCGATGATAATCCCTATCCTCGAAACAACGGGGACAACAGGTTTGCTAGTGCACTAATTTGATAAAATGATTTATGATATATATTTTTTCTAATTTTATTACATTGATTGTTTCTTATTTTAATTTTCTTCTGAGGTTTAGGAAATATAAATTAAAATTTGTTTTATTTTATCTGTTATTAAGACATGGTACACGTTGTGCTGGTGAAGTGGCGGCTGTTGCTGGAAATTCATTTTGCGGTGTAGGAGTGGCATACAATGCAAGGATTGGAGGTCAGTTGATATTCTTCTGTTAAATTAAAATTTAACTGTCGTCATGTATTATAATATTTATATTAATGACACCTAAGAATTATTAAAATTTTTTCTAAATATTTTTTTTCAGGTGTGCGAATGTTGGATGGTCCAGTTAGCGATAGAGTTGAAGGCTCTGCATTATCTCTTCGTCAGCAGCATATTGACATTTACTCTGCTAGTTGGGGGCCTGAAGATGATGGGAAAACGTTTGACGGACCCGGTCGTTTGGCAAAAATGGCTTTTTATCAAGGAGTTACTGAAGTAAGGATGGACTGAAATGAAATTCTTTTGTATTTTAAATTGCCATCTGCTTCTGTATGAATCTGCTGATAGGTGTATAATTAATTGCGTTTGAAAGAGGATTTCATGCAAAGTATTTTTTTTTGTCTTTTACTTTTAGGGGCGGGATGGCAAAGGTAACATTTATATATGGGCATCGGGAAACGGTGGAACATTTAAAGATAGTTGTTCATGCGATGGTTACACTGTTTCTATATATACGCTGAGTGTTAGCTCGACCACTTTTGATCACAAACAGCCATGGTATTTGGAAGAATGCCCTTCAACATTGGCCAGTACTTATAGTTCTGGTCTGATAAATCAGCCCGCCATCGTGAGTTGCAGTGCAATTGAATATTTTCAATTGAAAAGTTATATTCCAACTTTAATAATAGGTTACTACGGATATGCCAAATACGTGTACTACCCATCACACGGGTACAAGTGCTAGTGCACCAATTGCTGCCGGTATTGTAGCTCTTGTTCTGGAAGCAAAGTACATTTTTTAAAAAAGCTAGCCAAAGCAACGTTGTTTGAATTTTGTTTATTTATATGTATTTTTTTAAGCTCCAACTTGACATGGAGAGATATGCAACATTTGGTTGTTCGCACGTCTGATCCGACACCGCTTTTGAACAATCCTGGTTGGATTGTCAATGGAGTTGGTCGAAAAGGTGCGCACTAGTTAATTAATAATAAAATTGATGATTTTCATATTTTATTTTGTAAAATTTGTAAAAATCTGTTTCAGTGAGCAGTAAATTCGGTTATGGAATTTTGAATGCGGAAAAATTAATTCGCCTGGGCAAGAAATGGAAAACCGTGCCAACTCAGCATGTGTGCACGTTTGTTTATGAGATGCCAGATCCAATGTAAAAATATTTCTTGTCATCCATTTAATGCTATAGTCGATTTATAATGATAGATTGTTGAATGGACAATTTTTGAAAAATATCACGATAAATGTGAACGGTTGTCCTCAAGGAGCGCCTATACGTTATTTGGAACATGTGCAATTGGTGATGAGTGTACAGTTCAGTCGACGTGGAGATTTGCGAATACGTATCACATCACCTTCCGGAACTGAGTAATAAGATTGATTTTGTTTATTTATTTTTTTTTGAATAGTTTGAAGATTATGATAATTTCCAGGAGTGAACTGTTACCGCCAAGATTGAACGATGAAAATGACGGTGGATTTATAAAATGGCCATTCATGTCTGTGCAACAGTGGGGTGAGAATCCTGAAGGCAAGTGGACAGTGACTATAGAAAATGTTGGAAATCCGAATAATCGCGGTAATCGATATTTTAATGTTGGAATAAAGGAATTAAAAAAAAAGAAATATATATATAAGCTGCCCGTTTTTTGCAGGTACTTTTCACGACTGCTTGTTGACGCTTTATGGAACCGAAGAAATGGCACAGCTCAGTGAATTGGAAATGGAAGAAGAGCTAGGAATGAATAGTCCCGCTTCGTTTGGCACGTCAAATTTTGTTTCTGATATAGCCGGACATCAGGTGCAGTTTGGGCAGGGTCAACATGCACCAAAATAATATATATATATATATATATATATATGCCTTGGTGGTGAATGGGAATATTTGAACATAGTGCTTTTTTTAAAAAAAAAACATAAAATACATGTATGCTCAGTGTTTACTGTTCGCTTTGCTGTTTGTTGAACGCTTTTGTTCATGTTGCACATTTTATTTTAGTTTTACGTTTTCCTTGACATGAACAAAAATTGGTGATTTCTTTTTTTTCCTTTCTACTTATTATTGCATTTAGCTCTGCAGCACATGCTCACCTACGTTTTTTTTAAAATTTATTTCACCAATCGTTATGAGAAAAAAAAGTCGCACATTTTATTATCATAATTAATAAAATTTAGGAACTGCTCCAATATTATCAAATCAAATTATTAATTTTTTTCACACATGTAGACTTTGGTATTGGTGTGGTATTTTATTTGTATTTTGAAAGCAAAAAAAAGTTTTTTTCATAATTTTTGCAGTTTTGTTATTTTTTTTTGTTTGAAATTGTTTTCCATTACCTACCCCATGTAGATGTAGATGTAGATGTATAATACAAAGCGTACAAGTAACTGAGCATTTTAAACAGAAGAAGAAAGTATTTTTTTAATTTTCTGTTCAATTTATTAAATAATGTACATAGAAATTGGTGTAGGTTTGCAGAGCATACGTGTGTGATTTGAAAATGATTCATTTTACCATAAACACCGTTGTGAAACGCGATGCAGGAAATGATTGAAATAATAATGCTTTGCCAATAATGCACACTATATCAATTGCATATTTGAACAGGGAATTGAGCAACCAATGCACGTACCAATCACACTTATTTTTACTCCAAACTTACCGTAATGCATGCTTGCATCTCTTATTTCGTGTCATTTTAACACAATGCAAATCAACAACAATTGAATATTTTAATTAAACAATTTTTTTAATATTCAAAAATCAGTAAAGTTTTAATATTAGAAAAGTTTTTTTCGACAATATTTTGCATTATTATTTTTTAAAATTGACAAAATTATTTTTTAAAGCTTGAAAATCATTATTGAAAAAAATTACAATATTTTTTTTTAGTAATTTGGTTTATTTTAAAATTTTATCTAATTTCACATGTGCAGTACAGATTGGATATGTGTTGCCGTTGGGCAAATTCAGAAGACAACGAAAGTTGAACAAAATTACTAGCAAAAAAATGATAATGTAGGATAATAATAATAAATGTGATTTTCAGTTACAGCATGATTGAATGAAATCGTTGTGACTTTTTTTTTATTAATGAAGTAAAAATTTGTTTTTTCTAAAAGATCAGATATTAATTTTATAAATGAAAAGAAAATGGTGATCCAAAATTTTAATTTAGAATTTTGGAGATGTAATTTTGAAAGAAAATTGTCATCCTGAATGTGAGAACGGTTGCAGAATGGTCAATTCATCGTTGGACTGTGTCAGTTGCAGGCATTATTATCAAGAGTTGAGAAATCGAGGAGGCAGCAAGTATAAAATTTTATAAAATTAATTACTTTTTTGATAATAAATTATATTTTAAAAAATTGAAAAAAAATTTTTGTTTTTGAACTCTTATTTCAGATGCGTTTCCAAATGTGAACCTGGTTATTATTTGGATACAAATGCACGCAGATGTAATTTGTGCTTACGGGGATGTGCTACTTGTAGTTCAGCTTTTCTGTGTGACACTTGCTTGCCGTCCATGTTTTTGATTGTCAGCGATCCTGAACATCTTTGGCATGGCAAATGTGAAACCGAATGTCCTGACGGTTTTTTGGCTGAGCAAAGTAAGCACACTTCAATGTCATATTTTATTTATTTATTTATTTGATTGTTTATTTATTTATTTATTTGTTTGTTTTTTAATTATTAATCAGCTATGGTTAAATTGTTTTGTTTATTTGAATGGTTTGAAAAGTGACGCACCATTTCCTGCAAAATTTTCCCCGCATCATTGAACATTTTTGCACTCTATAGGCATTGTAAATTTTCATCGCAAAGCAAATTTTCATTGTTATATCAATGACGTTGAAAACTTGTTCACTTTTGCTTCAACAAGTCCGATTTTAGTTGCTAATTTAGATTAGTTCATTTTTATTTATTTTTAATTTCATTTAAAATTAAACTTTTTCTGAAAATCACAAAAATAATAAAAGAAAACGTTTATCCAGCTGAAAAATTTTGATGCAGTTTTCATCGCTGATTATTAATTATTACAAAATTGAATTATAGTGTAATTGTTACGATATATATATATATATATATATATGTATGTATACATTTATTTATTTGTTTAATGTATTTATGTATAATAATTGTTATGCAATTGTGCAGCATTCATTCTCTTTAATAGCTGAAAATTGAAAATTGCTTGAATATGAAAATCAAAAAGTCTGATCTGATCATTCTTAATTAACCATAATAATAACCACACAAACGATAATAATTAATTATTTTATTGTATTATATATTACAAATTTATTTTGAATTATTATTGAAAATAATGTTGACAGTATTTCATCATCGGCATGTCATGCTTGTTAAACGATGTAAATCACAGTGTTAGTTGATATTATGAATTGAAATTTAAAATAGAATTTGACATAAATCAAGCTTTCTTTGAACAATACAACTTTCAGATTAGATTATTGTTGACAAACAACTTGAAATTTTGCTAAAACTATATTTACTACTTAATATCATATGATGAGATGTGAACTTAAGCAACTAATTAATGTTGAATTTAACTTTAAATTTTTCAGACTTTAATTTCGGATGAAATTTATTTATTTCTGTTTTTTAATCAACACACACACACACACACACACACACATATATATATATGTATATATATATATGTTGATTTATTTATTTAGATAAATTAAATGGTGCAAGAAGATGCTTGTTCAAATGTGACGAAGGTTGCTTGAATTGTACAGCCGAGGGACCGTGTCGTTTTTGTAAATTTGGCTATTTTTTGAACTCATTTGGACATTGCTTGAAAAGCTGTGGCGATGGATATTACGACGATGTGAATAAACGAAAATGCGTCAAGTACGAACAGATGTTAATTTTATTATTATTAATTTTTATATATTAAAAAAAAATTTCTCTGAAGATGCCCTCAAAATTGTGAACAGTGTAGTAAAAATGCAAGCATTTGCCAAGTATGCAAATTTGATTACGCATTGAACAGCGTTGGTCAGTGTGAACCGCAGAAGCTTCGACCCTGTGACCGTAATGAGCAGTGTCCTTTGCATTCGTACTGTGAAAAAAGTGGCCACGTTTGCCAAGCTTGTCATCCAGACTGTGCAAAATGTATTGGTAAGCAAAATTGTATGCACCGATGCAATTTTCCCGCCACAATATTTCAGTGTTATTTATTTTGAATTATAAACAGAATTCAAATTTTTTGCACGATGCATGTTGGAAGCAGATGATGCAAGCCAGGAGGAGATTTTAATAAATTTATACTTTTTCATAATTTCAAATAGACTACGACAAATTCTCTTCTTCCCTCTGTTTTATGAGCAAACATTTGCAAATTCTAGCTTTCACGCTTTCATATTTTTGCTTTCTTCAAATGCTATTTAGCATTTCTTGTAAAATTTATTTTTCAAGCTTTTCTGTTCAAAAGTTGTCCTTCAATGCAAAAGCATTTAGCATCTTGATGTAGTTGTTAGCTTGTTGTTGACTAAATGACTTTTTCATTAAATCAAAATAAAATTTCAACACTAGTTTCAAGCAAATTTTTTCAACTCAAGAGGAGGAAGCTTCTGATAGCTGCAATCCGGTAAACAGCATTTTTGTAAACATTTTAACACTGAACTTTTTGTAAACAATTTTTTACTTTGCATTTATATTATTACTATTATTATTATTATTATTATTATTTGATTTTATATTTATCGACAATTGAAATTGAAATGACATGTTTTCATCAGGTTGAAAAGTTTTACAATGGACAATTATTTGTTCCATTTAGTGAAATGATGTGTGTGAAATTTTTTTTTCCTGTTCAGTGTAAAATTTACAGTTTGTAAATTTTAAAATGATGTATGTGAAAAATAATTTTTTTTTGTTTTTCTGTTCAGGTCCTGGTTTTGATCAGTGCACACTGTGCAAAGATGGTCAAGCTCCGAATCCGAAGAGCAACGATTGCTCTTGCAAACGGGGATATTATTTCAATGCCAAGTTTGTGGTAACGTTGTGGGATATTTTGTCAACGTTATGTGTTTATGATATTATTTTCATATTTGAAATTTTGTTCTTCTTCTTCATGTAGACATGTGAAAAATGCCATATAGCATGCGCAGTGTGCAATGGTCCTGGTACTAATTTCTGTTCTGAATGCAATCCAGGATATTCACTGTTGGGATCTTCGTGCATTCGATGCTGTGACAATAATGAAAGCTCAAGTCGTTTTTGCAGTCAGTGGAACATTAGCTTTTATTCTTTTTTTTTTCTTAATCAACATTTATTAACTGTGAGATGTTTTGTGTTCCAGTCAGATGCTTAGGTTCATTCACGTCCAGTCAATACAGCATCAAGACAGTTGTAATAAGCTCTTGCATCAGCGCTGCACTGTTATTCATTGTGATTTTTGGTGCCTTAATGACCTGTGATTGGTATCGTAAGAGCAGAAGTGCTTATGAGTCAGTTTTACCATAATTTTTTTTATTATTTTAATAAATTGAAATTTTAACAATGTTATAATATTCTGCATAATTTTTAGATATTCCAATGTTCCAATTTATTTCAATTCGGATTCTGTGAAATTGCTTGAAAATGAATATGATGAAAAATTTGAAGAACACGACAACCAATTGTCTCATGTTCAAGATGACAGTGATGTTGTTATTGATGTGCTTATGGAGCGGGCTTAATTAAAAATTATGTTTTTTTACCTTTTTTGAAAAACAGCATCATCATTTCATAAATTATCCATTACTTCTCGATGATTTTTCCAAATTTGATGATTCTTTTAATTTTCTTGCCAAATGCTTTTGTGCATCATGTTGTTGTTTGTTTTATTGGAAACAAAAATTATTTATTTAAATAAAATTGAAATCGAATTTAATGTAAATTGTTGTTATGTTAAAGTTAGAAATGTTTCTTTATGAAACACTGCAACTCCAGAATTCACGTGGTGTTGTTATTTGTTTATCTGTGCTTGAAATGCAAATGCAATAAAAGGCAGAGTTAACTGCAAATAAATTCATTTTTACTGTTCACTTCAAATTGTATGTAATTTTTTTTGAATTTGAAATGCTTACATTTTGTGAAATAAGCATATTATTTATGTCATAAAATTAGAACATTTTACGCACGCATCAATTTTAATTTAAGCATTATCTCATGCATTTTTTCTAAAAATAATAAAATATAAAACTTAAAAACGTAACAATATTTCACAATAAATCACTGATAATAATTATTATTGATTTATAAAAAATATTTAATTAAATAGAGCAAAATGTTTCTAATTGAAAATATAATTGCTCATATTATATATATGTACATATATATATATATATATATATATTGTTATCATATCACATGTAATTTTGTATTTTTTGTCATTTTAACACCACATTCATTAAAAAGGTAACATTTTTTGGCATTTAATACAAATAGCGATTTCTATAAACACAATATTTTAGTTAATCAATCAGTCAATCAATCATATAACTAAAGTAATAATAATAATGGTGATAATCGTGTACTTTAGTATTTATCATTCATGCATTTCATTCTATATACCCGTATGTAACATATATTTTGTATATTACGTGCTTCGATGATGAATTAATTAAAAGTTGTCAGGAAATTGATGGTATTTTATTGGCTTATCATCGACGTGAGTTTTTACATTTGCGTGGGTCAAACTGTTGATTTCTAATCAATCAATTATGACGATAATGATATCTTGACATTTCTGTGCATTGTAAAGTGATTTAAATCTGTCATTTGAAATTAACAAAAATGATTTATAATGCGTGATGCTTTTTACCTTGTCAAACGAGAGATTTTTAATTTTTGGGAAAATTTAAAAAGGAACTAATTATAATTTTCAAATAAATAAAAAAAAATATATTAAAAAATATAAATAATAAAAAAAACAACAATTATTTTAATAAAATAATACTTGAACATTAGTTTGTATAACTTTTTGTCTTTTTTTAATGATTTAGTGCATTGCTGTGATGATTTCATCTGAAAGGAAATGTTAATTACGCATTGCAGGTAAAAAGTAATTTTTATATTTAATGCAAAATGTTTTAAATTATTTATTCATTGTATTGAATTTGTTTTGTAATTTGTTTGTTTCTATGAAAAGAACAAGTACTTTTCTTGAGCACTAGCGACAAGTAATAAAATACTTATACAAGCTTTGTTTGCTTATACATTGTGAATATTTTGTATTTGAACGGTTGAATATTATTACAAAATGATTGCTATTTTTTGCATGCGATCGAATTACAATTGCATCAATTGAATATGGAAATTGGTTTGACATTTCGATCATAAAAACATCCGCTTACACAAAGCACTTTGAAGCAATAGGCTTGAGGCGTGTAGACATTTTCTACTTTGAACTTTATTGTTTTCTATAATTTCAAAGGATGAAAAAGCTTCTTTGAAAATTTAATGTAATAAAATTTATGAAATTGAAAATTTTCTAATTTTTATTCTTCTATATTCAATCCTGTTGTTCGGTAATGTTTCAACAAAGTGGTAAACAAACCTTCAACCACTATGCATATTGTTCTTTTTTTCAACGAATAAATAAATAAATCTTTGATAGTTTGTTGATTGTTTATGATTTAATAAAAAATGAAATTATGATTGATCGACTGGTGGATTAATTAAAATTTGAATTTTCCAAATTTGCAATAGGACACTTTTGATAGCATCCTGTTGTGTTTCGGCACGCGCTGGTATAACCAGTCGTTGCTGTTTCATTTCTGCCTTGCTGTCAATAAAAGGCGCTACACGCTACTATAGTTCCGTTGAACGACCAATCTTTCAATGCAATTGAAGTTTAAGTGTGCACAAAGTTTGAAAATTTTATGCATATTTTTACATGATTTAAAAAATGAACAATCCGGATAATTTGAAAATCGATAATGAAAATTACCAACAGCCGGCAACCGCAGCGAATGCTGTGCAGGTAAATAATTTAAACTTTCAGCCAACTTTCAATAATTGTGTTTTTTTTTTGCTTTCCATTTTATAATTGTATAGAAAATAGAATCTTTTGATAAAATATTTCCACATCGCACTTACAATTGTTGTAAATCATATATTTTGCATATCAAACAAGATCGAGCGCATTATATATTATTTTTGAACATTCAATTTATCGGCATCATCAAAGACTTTCCATATAATACAAAAAATGTAAAAAGGAAATGTTTTTTATTCAGATCATCTTTTGAAATATGAATCAATTTAAATCACTTATTGAATTTTAACAATGAGCAATGATAAATATTTTGTCTATTGTCAATTATAATTTTTTTTGATTATCGGATATGATCTATTGATTGTTTTAATTAAACAGTTGTGTTCTTTTTTTGTAACCAGTTTATATAATGAGAACAAAAATATAAATATTCCGTTATATTTTAATGTTTTAATCAAATAGCATATTTATGCTTGAATTAGCTGCTCTGAACAATGCTTTCTGAAAAAGTAAGTTATTATAATGCTACATTTTTATTTGGATTCAAAAAATCAAAATTGAATAAGCTTAAATATTATTAAGTTAAATAATAAATATGTGAATGCTTATTAAAAATTATCAGTGTGAAAGTAATTTTAAAATTTCAGAAGAATTATATGAATTGTATTAATTTGTTCAATTTCAGTTCAAATTTAAAAGATTTACACATCTTAAAAAAATGTTTTTTACATGCATGAATAGGGTGGCTTTTGAAGAGCAATTAAATGATTAAACAATGCAACTGAGCGTACAAAATTGGAAAATAGAGGGAAATAGCTTACTAGCTTTCCATTACAATAATTATGCATGGTTTTGAAAAGAACTTTATAAATATGATGCTTGTCAATGCTTATTCAACTGAGAAAAGGCAAAAGTTATAACTGGAAATATTTTATCATCTCATTTTGTAATTATTAATTTATACTAAAATTGTAAATCAGGTTTATGTTTTCAAAATTGCTAAATTGTCAAATAAGCACTGGAATGATAAAAAAAAGAATTTTCTTAAATTTATCACAAAATATAAAAACAAAAATATATATATATATATATACTAATTATTTACAAAAATAAATGTAAAAAATTAATTTGTTTTTTGTTAGAGTGATCTTATAAAAAGTGATCAATCCTCAAAACTCAACCGCTACATCTCCAACGATGCTGTTGATTCCGTTTCAATGGAAATGGAACAAATTCAAAAAAATCCCCTGGTTCGCCACAGAGGTAGTTACAGTTTAAGTAAAATTCCAATGGCACTTAACGACATGAAATCGTCCTTTCCACCTAAATTGACAACGCAACAAAAAAAGTATCTCAAATGCGGCTTTTGGCTTTTGCTAGCCATTGCATATCATATTTTTTTCATCTTTGCTGTTGTGAAGAACTACAGAAGAGCTTTGGCACTTATTGTATTTACTGCAATATTTTGGTTTTGTTTAATTTATAAATACATTTTCAAAATTTACATTATTTCAAAAATTAATGTCTGCTTTACTAAAAACTTTAAAAATAGAATAAAAAGATATTGGAAAAAAGCTGTATTTCGAGGGTGAGTTTAAAGAAGATGCTAGAGGATTCTTTTACTAATTTAATTTAATTGTAGCTTTGTTTATGCGTCACTTTTCATTGTGTTCATTGCAATTGTTCTGATCTGCTGCAGGGAACAATGGCAAAGGTTGAACTGCTTAGCTGGAATTGTTGTTCTTGTTGTCTTGTTGGTTCTGATGTCAGAAAATAAAAGCAAAGTAAGATTACCTTTTTATTTGGGCTAAATTTTTATTAAATAAAATTCATTTTTGTCTTGTCATTTCAGATAAATTGGCGTCCCGTTATTTGGGGATTTGCAATACAATTTTGCATTGGATTGTTTGCTCTCCAATGGGAATATGGTGTTGTAGCATTTGAATTCATCTCTGAAAAAATTGTAGCATTTTTGGATTATGCCCAATATGGAGCAGCATTTACGTATGGCTTCCTCGTCAATCCGCCTCCAATTTGTGGCATGAGTGCAGTTTTTGCTTTTTCCGTAAATTTCAGCAAAATTTTATTCACCACACTGACTGTTGAGAAAGAACTTCAATTTAGGTATTGCAAGCCATTCTGTATTTTGGAGCATTTGTTGCTTTGCTGTATCAACTTGGTGTAATGCAGCTTGTTTTGATCAAAGTTGCCTGGCTTGTTCAAATTACACTGGGCACAACGGCAACGGAATCTTTAAATGCAGTAGCTTCAATATTTCTTGGTTTAAGCGAAGCGCCACTTCTCATCAAACCGTATCTATCCCAATTAACTCGCTCTGAAGTATTTGCAATTATGTGCGCCGGATTTGCTTCCGTTGCCGGTTCGCTTTTTGCTGCTTACGTCTCTTTTGGAGTAAATATTAATATTCATTTCAACATTTTATTATTATTTTCTTTTATAAATAATTTCATTCAATTTATCAAGGCATGCCCGAAATATATCTTATCGGCAAGTGTCATGTCAGCACCAGCGTCACTTGCTTGTGCCAAGATTGTTGTTCCTGAAACAGAAGAATCTGCAACTAAAAAGGTCGAAAATCTTGATTTACCAAAAGGGTAAAAGAATTATAATAAATCTAAATATATATTGTTTTTTGTTAAAAAATAAATTTTCGAGTTTTAGACAATACAACAATGTTTTAGAAGCAATCAGCAATGGTGCTTGTGATGTTATTACTGTTATTTTTCAAATTATAGCCAATTTGATCGTTTTCATTGCAATTCTCACATTCATCAATTCAGTCATATTATGGCTAGGAAATATGGTTGACATTGATGACTTAAGTTTAGAGGTTAGAATTCATATATATATATATATATATATATATATATACTTTAGCATATGCAGTATAATTTTAATTAATTAATTTGTTTTTAGAAAATACTTGGCTATATATTTTTTCCAATAGCATTTTTCATGGGCGTCAGCGATTCCACGGACATTAGTAGAAGAGTAGAAGAAACAATGTGTGTCGCTGAGTTGATGGGCATCAAAGTCGTTTTAAATGAATTTATTGCATACCAACGACTAGGAGAATACGTAGCTTCTAATAAACTTTCCGTAAATATTTTTTTATCACTTTTATAATAATAACTTTTAGAAAAAAATTTTTAATAATATTTTTTTAATTAAATTTTAAATAAAATATAATACATTTATTTTTCACAGTGATATGCTTCCTTTCAAAAAATTCTATACCTACATGTTATGACAGACAATTGTATATAGGGTCACTCACAAATGATGGCAACATACGCTTTATGCAGCTTTGCTAATATTGGATCAATTGGAATTCAGCTTGGTTCTGTGGGTAGTCTCAGTCCAAAGATCAAGCCCATTTTGGCAAAATATGCTTTAAGAGCTGTAGCTACTGCATGCATTGCGTCATTTATTACAACTTGCTGGGCAGGTAATTAGAAAAACATAATAAAAATAGCTTTTTTCCTTACATATTACATACATACTTTTAGGTATACTGATAAGTGAACCACAAATCTGTTTATCTAGTTCACAATCCGCTTGTTTCAACGTCACACTTCCTCACTAGAATCATTGATATCTACAGTCATATATAATTGTATTTTACTTGAACTGAAATAAATATAAATTACAACTGTTTAGCAAAAACATTTAAATGTGTTGATGTTCTGCAGGTCATCTCTGGAAAATTTTCAGAAACTGCCTTTTCTAAAGAATTTTGTTTACGTCTCATTTCAATCAGTTGCAATATCTCGCTTGAGGCTTCCAAAATGCTTTTTTAATTTGTTAAAATTAAACTTTATCCTTTTATTTATCTAAAAATCTAGTAATGTGTCGAATGAAAATTTTCAATATTTTCTTTGCGACCAAGCTGTTTTATCAAGCTATTAGTAGCGTTTCCAGATTTTAGTTCAAGCGTCTTATCACCGGTCAGCTAGACTCATCAATGTCATTCTTGGATTTCAGTTTGTCATGAATTTGTCTCACTGATTAGGCAAGAACTACGACAAATAAACAGACAAAACAGCACAGTACATTTGATAATAATAATAAAGCAAAAACGAACAACATATTGTGCATGATATAGTCGGCGTAGTCAAATTTCTACTGCTTGAAACACCGCAATTGTAATTAATCTCTTTATCATTCAGAACGAGTCAATCAAGTATATCTTGAATTTCAACTTGTGAATTTTTCATCAACAATTTGATATAAGGGTCAAACTGTAGCTCTGTATAGCTCAAGCTCAAATTTCCCTTCATAATTTTTGCCCATCTTGCCCTTGGAATCGTAAAATCTGCTCAGATTAAAAGGCTTCTGCAATAAGCATCTGCAATGGTTTCAAGAACGAGATCCAGAAAGCATGTGATTAAATAGGTAGGCAGGTGTATTTCTCTCTTACACACCTCGCTTAGCAAGGTGCACAGTGCTTTTATAAATCACCAGCACACTATCCAAACACTGATTCAGGTCACTATTCAGTAGACTGCTGTCCCAACTAGCTTGGCCAGTACAGCTTATCTGTTTTGCCAAATTATCAATCACAGCTAAATCATATTGCAGAATCTATGCTATTGTCCATCATCGCCATCAAATGACTAGTGGGCCTCTTTGTATGTAAAAGCTCCGCGGCACAGATGCTTAATTTTTTTTCTAGATCTTTTCTAGATCAAGTCATGCCTCTGTGGAACAGTTGTGCATGATTACTAAATTGCCAAAAAGCTATGGCACACAAATTTTCAGCAGTATGCACAGCCGGTCCCAAATCGTAATTTTTCCGTCTTCAGCAACACTGTTTTGACCACTTTCACACACTTATTTTGGATTCTTAAACATTTAGGTGCTTTCTTTGATTACTTAATGATACATTAATTAAAAACACATAAAACAGTATTGGGAGGTCAAAATTAAGGTAAATTTGAAATATTAACTTATTACAAAAGCTTACCCTGAAGATATGAGATGATCCATTTAAGGAGCATAGGCCACTTGCCGTTCACACAGTCGAAATCCTTGTTTTGTGAATTGTTGCCTTTTTAGCAAGTGTTTTACAGTCATTAAAACTCTGATATTTGCACATATTTATTTAAATATGAACTTCCATCTAACAGTCAATGGATCATCGTCGATTATATATTACAAAGCACTGTTTACCCCTCGCAGCGTGCAAATAAACATTGTATTTCTAAAAAATGTTCTTTGTGTTATTTTTGGCACGCTCTGCAACTGCCTTGAGTAGCAAAGCCCATGTGTGCTATCGTAACGTATTTCTGGTAGTTGTGACATTTGTCCTGCAGGCAGTCAGGCTGCCAGAGATACAGTATCACTTGTCGTCGAAATTTCAGATGCATAAGAGACTTTTGCTTGGCTTTGCAGTGGATTCGCCACGCTGCCACTGTAGCTACGTTTAGGATGTTCACAAAAGCGGCCAATACCATTTTTTTTCCTCGAATTGAAAGCCAATATTCTAATAACAACCGATCTAGAAGATCAACGCCTCCCATGCCATTGTTGTATGATCGAATTAGATCTGGCTGATTTATGTCTTTTCTTTGGCCTTCTATCCGTCGTTTGAATTTCTGCAACGGGCTGTGCGTTTGCTCGTTGCTGGCTGCCGTTACAACGGAATTGTTGTACCACTTGGCACAGTAAACCTTGCCATCGCTCCTGTAATCAAATGGCATTCTGGTCTTTTTGATATGGACAGTATCTGACATACATCAACGCTGTATCTTCAACTACACTATTTTGTCAGACTGTTCCAATCTCCCGCATGTCATTATCAGCCAGTTTCACTAGCAGATCATAGCTTGCAAAAAAATTATCAGAATATAACCCATGAGCCTAAATTACTGAATTAGCGGATATAAAGTCAACCATTTTTATTACAACTCTAGTGCCTAGGAGTTCCTTGGAAGCATGTTCATCCTTGCCTTGACATATTATACTTATATGATAGGAGTAGCCGTCATTTCCGCAGAGCATCCAGATCTTATAGCTGAAGCAAATAGACTTCCCCTGGATGAACATCTTTGCACTATGGCGACTGAAGTATGGTACCATAGCTTCATCAACACTGAGTAAGCTATGGAACACACCAAACTGAGCTAAGAGTTTATTCAGCATGTCATGAAGTGGTGTAACCTTACTCATTTTGTCGCCTTTGGTGAGCTTCTGATTGTCTGAAAAGTGGATGTATTTCTTCAGTTCCACGAAGCAGTTCCTGCTCATTGTGTTGTATACAAGAGGAACCCCCCATATCCGGCTGCGTTGACCAGTAGTGTTGGACATGGGGAAGCGAATAATACCCAGACAACATGACAATGCGACGAACCAGTAACAGCAACCTATAGATCCACCAACTGATCAAACTTCCGCAGAAAGCAACTCAGAAAACATGCCGAATCATAAAGAGATCTCTACCTCCACATTCCACCCCAAAAAATGGCTTTAGAACACGGACTGGCGCGGCTACAAGGCCTCGTCACCGCAGCAGCCGACATGGATGCCATAAGAGAAGTGTCCAGAACACTGGAACGGACAAAACAAGTCTTCTTGAGTCACGCCAAACAAGGCTCAATAACGTTCCTCCACAAGAAACTTCTATAATGTTTTTACACAATTTGCACCGTTTTTTTTCTGCATTATAAACCGGCCAGTGAGATGTCTGGCAAAGCCTGATATCGTCCTGCTCTGATCTTGTTATGATTTTGCGGCGACGGCGGCTCATCTCCATTGGCTTTATAGCAAGGCACAGTGATGTGCTTATGTTACCTGTAAACGCAAGCAAGTCAAGCTTTTTTGATGTACCCGCCGTCAAAGTTTGATGTCTTCTGTACAGCAACCATGCATTAGTGGTTGCTGCCCCAATCACTCAAAAGAAAACTTTCCTGCACTATTTTCTTCTTTTGTGCTCAATACGGCATAGACGTGCGAACATGCTGCTGACGTTCTACTCCGCCCATGTGCTGATTGTACTCATGTACAATGAATTGATACATGCAGGAACTGATACATCAATACGTGTTTTTATTTGGCGGTCCTTTTTCTCTTTCCCACAGGCCTTGTACAGGCAAATGTGGACGACAACAGCATAGTTTTGTTGTCAAACCATATGACAATGCTCACACCGTTTGTTTGGTCTGTCACCTTTGTGAACGCGCCTCTGCCTTTTCTCTGAAGAGTGGCATCATCTTCAAGGGAAGCATCTCTCAGCCTATTTTGTCGTATGGTCTCACAGCTCCATATTCCGCGTTCTTTGAGCTGAACTTGGAGATACAAAAAGCTGAAATAGTTGTCAAAATATACCTTATAGGTTTTATGTGCGGGGAGTGACTCACACAATTTCAACACAACTTCGTATGGTTTGTTTGCTGCCGCAACCTCTTCCGTAGAATATTTGTCGCAGAAGCCAAAAAATCATATAAAAACCCTATAAGCCGAAACGGGCAAACACTTTAAAACCCGATTTCAGTAGTTTTCTTGGCGCATATTGCCGCAGCCGACAGCGTCCTTTATATGGGAGGATGCTTTGCTATATGCATCGATGCATTGCTTCTCTTCGCTTTTTACTGATTTGCACCGCGCAAGAAACAGATCTAATACTGGTCGAATTTTGAACCATCGATTGTAAGATGGATCTGAACGGTCAACAAACGCCTTGTTGTTGTTATTGAAATAAGAGTATCAAAATATTTCTAAAACACGGTTGCGACTGATTTTGTTTGATATGGCGTCTACACGAAAGTCCCTTGATCAATAAAGGTTGTATCGTGGCATTGGCATAACTCCCATCTTTACTAGTAGACCCAAAAATATTTCTATTTCTTTATTCAAAGTCTTGAAACAAGCAAGACGAGACAAGATACCTGTTGCATGGCATATAGATTTGTCTGCTCAACAATCAGACTGATCATTTCACCACTAATAAAATGCTTGAAGTAGTCGATTGGATTTTTTTTCTTGGAACTGAAGGCGATCAGAGGTATCATGACACTGCGCTATCCGGCTTCCGCATGGCATTGCCGCAACTGGCGGCCCAACTAACACGTCCAATCTCGGTGGAAAGATTCAATTGTGGGAAATAGGCGGAAGAACCAACCTCGCAGACCTTCCTGGACTTTTTGGCAGAACCAGCTTGGTGTGCTGTGGACCCTGAACAGTCCATAAAAAAGGATAAAACATCCGACCCCACGATCGCACACACGCTGAGAGAGAATCAGCGGAAGCGATTTCATCCCTGGTGCCAAACGGTTGAAGCTTTCCATGCATCGCTCCATCCCATCTGTCTGGTGTGCCAAGGTGAGAATCGTGTAACAACTGTATGTCAACGGTTCCTAAATCAACAATGTCCTGAGCAGAGGGAGACGGCAAAACGACTGGGCATGTGTTTCATCTGCCTAGTTCTAGGCCATAGATCAGACCTAGCTCTATCTATAGATTAGACATAGTCATCTGCTCATCATCTGCTCTAGTCACCTAACTCAAGTAGACGAGCGCCATTGTCAGAAGAACCTGATGATGCAACGGAACCGCCCGGTAAGAAGATTAGACTTAAGCGAGTGAGGAAACAACTGCCCGTGTATTGCTCACCAACACACGCGGCCTATCTAGAGTCTGGTTTCAAACGGTGAAAGCCACGGCTCACGGTGCAAATGGGAAGCAACTGGTCATAAATTGCTTACTTGACAGTGGTGCTGAAAATTCCCTGGTCACGGAAGACACGGCAAAGACCCTAGGTCTGGTTGGAGTGGAAGAGACCGTAACCGTGAAGGAAATCAGCAGCATCTACTGCATCCAAACTTTGACCAGAAGGGTCCGGTTCTGATTAAGCTCAGTGAAAACGAATCAACATGATCTCGATGGGGAACTCATTGAAGCCCTGACGCTCCCACAGATATGTGATGATATCCAGTCGGTTCTTATCCGGTGCAGAGATTGGAAACATCTCCAACACTTGCAGATTCCAGAGGAGCAAGAGGAGAAGCTCTCTGTCCATGTATTAATCGGTGTCAATTCGTACAGTTGATTTCTTGGTAAAAAAAATTCTACGAGGCAAACCCGGTCACTATTAAAACAACTCTAGGATGTTGTCTTTGATCGGTAAATCCATCGCCGACCTCCCAATACCAGTGTCACTGCGTGCAAATTGAAGACAACATGGAGCACTTGCTAAAGAAGTTTTGGGAACTTGAATCCATGGGCATCCAACAACAGGAAGAGAAAACGACCCAAGATACGGTAAGCTGTTAATTTCTTGATACGCTAACACATGATGGGTAACGTTACTTTGTGGGGTTGCTGTGGAAGCCCGGTGAAGTCCGTCTTCCAGAGAACTCTACACTAGCTGAACGTAGATTGTGATCTGTAGAACGGAACCTGAGAAAGGACCCGGCCAAGCAACGGGAGTACACTGCCGTGATTGAAGAGTACCTCAGAAATGGTTGGGCAAAAGTGGTGACCACTCAGAATGGGCAACCCGGTAACTCACGGTACCTTCCTCATCATGCAGTGTACATGATTGCTGACGGCCAAACAAAATGTCGGATAGTATTCGACGGGTCAGCTAAATATGCTGGTGTTTCATTGAATGATCAATTAGAGATGGGTCCAAACCTCATGGTGAGCATTCTACTGCGCTTCAGGCAGTATAGGATCGCGGTGCAAACTGATATCGCAAAAATGTACTTGCAAGTAGAACTTGCATAAGATAGAAATGCATGCCTTCTCTTTTGGCGCGACTGCATTTTACATGCTCCCCCATGAAGATAGCAACTTAGCCGAGTGTGCTTCAGGTTAACGTGCTCACTTTAAGGTCCTTAAGACGCACGCAGAACTGAACCCTGATGAGAGCGACAAGGCACTAGAACTAGCGCTGGCCAATATGTACGTAGAGCTGATGTGGTAATGAGCTGAGATGAAGAAACTGAGGTGAGAGACCTGACCCGCAGAGTACCGCTGGCTTCCACCTTAAGAAATGGACCAGTAGTCAGGCAGGATTGCTGGATAGACTTCTGAGAGAAAAAGTGTAAAAAACGGTAAAAAGGAAATCAGAAAACCTCTCGGGGTCTTTTGGATGAACAACGCCAGCTGCCTCCCTTGTTTTTCTTAATGGAAAACAATGGAATAGCAATTAAGCTGTCAAAAAGTCAGCGACATGTTGTATATCTGCCACAACTCCGGTGGTCAGCTACTGAAAAAGCATCAAAATGAAATGTAGCTGACAGCGCGGCTGTCCAGACTACGGCTAAGCTGCACAGTGTAAGGGATTGCGCAACCAAGCCGATTTTCTGATTGTCTTTTATGATCTAGGTCACCAGTGGCGGAGCCAGGTCAAGAAAAAACGTATAAATATGTGTAAAGAGGGAGGAGGGACATCACAAGCCAGAAAGTTATCCTTTCATACGTTTGACTGCTTCAGAGCTATCACTTCACTATCTGCTTCCTTACTTTACTGAATAAAATCGAATTCACATCATACGTTGTTCAGATCAGTTATAAATAGAAACACTCAGTTCACTTACAAAAGAGATCTGCAATTTTGAAACAAAGATTTTTTAACATTATGCTTATTTACTTTATCAGAAAAATAAAGCATGTAAAACTGAAAAGTAAAATCGAATTTATGATCAAACTGTGTAACTCAGTTTATTCTATAAAATATAAATTTATTACTGCTGTATTTCACGGCATACATTTTATCATAAAATAATTTGAAAAATCCTTTTCAGATTCTAACCTTGAAAGTGATAAAGAAATTTGTCTAATGCAGTCAGCACGCAGTGCTATGTAACTTCTAGGTAAAACTCTGTTCAAAAGCATAAACTGCATATCTCTGTCATATATTCAATCAATAAAAATCAATCAAATAAAATGTAATCATGTAAACCAATAAAAATGATGTTTTCTTATTAAATATATATTACTTTGCTAAATATTGAGTAACAATTGCGACATTAATTATTGATGTTTATCATCTGCTATTTGTGATAATACCACACTAAATTTTTCAAAATATAGACATTAATAAAATATTATTTTTAGATTAAAATATAAAATTAAATTTATATAAATTGAAAAACAAATTTAAAATATTTTCTGTTTTCATTTTATTATATTTTTCTAAAATAAGTCAAGTATTGTTACACTTGCTTGTCACTTTTGTAATGCAGCAGTTTACTTTAAAAAGCACAGTCTTTTATTCAAGATTGGCGTGTGTGTTTGTTAATCTGTCCCGCCGTTGTTTACTTATTTTTTGTACATATTGCTTATTTGCAGAAGTGATGAAAGCATTTGTTTTATTTTTCCTTCATCATGCCTTCATCTCAACTTTTTATTGGTATATCAAAATTTCATTGATAATGGATAATTATTTTTGAAACTATTTACATAAAGTTGGTAAAATTGCAAATTATAAAATTAGTTATAATGAGATAGTTTGTAACTTTTTTTAAAGAATATCCTAATGAAAGTAATTAAAAATACTTCTGTTGCTAAAATTGGAAGTTTATTTTTTTGGGTATTATGTTCACAATGTGTATATCATCAGTAATTGATGTATTTTTTGAGACAAAGCATTTAGTAGTCTCAATTATTTATGCATAAAGTTTTTTCGCAGAAATGATTTGACTTTTTTTGCATTTGGTGAGTTGTTAGTTAATTTGTAATTAAGCGTCTTGACTTTATTTAGCAATCAGATTTTATTAAACTTGTCAGTGAGTGATAAATTTTACGGTAAAATGTGTAGTCAATAATATTTTATTTCTTTTCGTTCTTCAATTATTAAGCAAATAAATTGATTTTCCTCTCTTTTTGATGCTTTCTTCATATAATTACATATAATTGTATATTTATTTTCTGTTTATTTATAATATTAATCTACTTTATTTGAGACTTATCTTCGGACAAACTACCTATTAGCGTTAAAATACATTTTTCAACTGAAATCTGATTTTAGAATAGATTAAATATTGATACACTAAATTTAGTTTCTGTGACAGATATTGATTTTCATTTGAAATTTCGTTTTCTCATATTCTTCTACTGCTCTAGAGTTACTGATAGTTTGGTTAGCTCTTTCTGTGTTGAACATCGGTTAAATTAATATGTTATTAACATGAAATGTATTTTTCACACATTTCGAATTATTTACATAATATTACGTAACACTGGTAAGATGAATTTGTCATGAAGTAATGCTGAATTGTTTAAATTTGAAAAATTAATTTTTTTTTAATTTTATGAGCACAGTTGAGTTTTATTTTCTCAACGAAGATTAGTTGTTGATTTTAAATTTAGAAAGATATTTCATCATCATCAGCAACTTTTCTTTGCTTAATGTTATTGAAGAAATTGTGAATTAAAATTTTCAGCTTACAGTAATTTTAGTTTTAAGATTTTCAACAGAGAATATTGTATAAACTTTTTTTTTAATTTATAGAAGAGAATTTAAGAAATTTGTATCTTTTTATCAATATTTTAGTACGGATTCAAATTGAATTTTTATAATTGTTTTTACGTAATTCATGTAAAAATTATCTCAATGCGTACAGTCTTTTGTTATTGTCATACTGTATTATTGATTTAGTGTTTGCACTATCTGATAATTAACTTAATATGGAAGTGAATTTTGTAGAATTTTTTTTTGTTTAAATGAAAAATATGTTGCTTTTTATTTTTTTAAAGCCATTTTTTAGTTTTCATTCATTTAACAACATTATACTGGCAGTTTGGTGTTCAAAATTTGCATTTATGTGTGGATGCCTTTGACCCTTATCCATAAGTGCATAAGCTCATTGATCTGGTGACCTTTCCTTGACCCTTGGCCAATGTTAGTCGTCCAGTTCGATCTTGGTTGTGTTGGTTGGTTGGAGATGGCATTCAGATATATATAGATATTAAAAAATATTTCAACCCAAGTGAAGAATATGAGTTGTTTGAATTCAGTTAACGTTGATTCACTTTATATATATTTTCTGGTGTAATTTAATTATAAATAAATATGATTGCAGTTCGATTATTAATTAATTGATTAATTAAGTACAGTAAATTGATGCATGTTTTTTTTAATTAAATTTTAAAGATATTTGTGTTGTGTTGTGAAATGATTGTACATTTTTTTTGTTGTTGTGATTTAAAATTTTTAGGATGATCACATTTCGATAAATAAGTAACTTAAATAAATAAATAAATATGTATATATATGAAAATAACCTTCATCACACCTTTGGATTGTTTTCAGTTGAGAAGATTTTTTGAGTTTTTTTTTTTTTGAAAATTAGTATTCAATTTTATTACTCGTTTGTTTTTTCTAAGAAGGTAAAAAAAAGTAAAATTGTGAATGAAAATTTTGTTTGCACACTGCGGACGTGCAATTTTTGACATTTATTCATCTTGTTGCATGTCATTTGATGTTATTCGAAAAATTATTGCACTGCTTCTATTTGTGGAAGAAGTTTCACGAATGAATTTCGATTATTAATAAAGTTGTGTTCATATTCAATTGCTGCTTTGAGAGTTTTCACAATCATTCATAAATGCAATAAGAAATAAGTTTTATTAACCAGTTTTATTTTCTATGCATTACAACGTTTTATTTGAATTGTTAATTTTGTTGTTGTTGTTGTTGATTTTTTTTTTCTTCTTAGATGCTTGAACGAGACAAACAAATGCATATTGAATGTGACGGAAATAAAAAGTTGATGGATGATGAGAAAGCGGCTGGCATTTTTGCTCTCATCTGCATCACGTATCATCAGAAGAACGAGAGAATGAGAATTTAGCAAACAATTTTCGTCTCCAAAATGCCTTCACTTTGTGCATTGCGCTTTTCTTTTTGTTGTGGTCGTTAGCGCGTCGTGTCGTGTTTCTTCTCTTCCGTTTTGCATTGCTTGCTTTCATATATTCTTATTCATTTTTCTTCAAATTTTATTTATTATTTCACTACTACTACTACTACTACTGCAGCAGCAGCAGCAGCTGTTGTTGTTGTTGTTGTTGTTGTTGTTGTTGTTTGTTAGCTGCTGCTTTTGCTACTTGCTTCAAAATTTCATTTTAAAGCTTGGAAAAATGAGCTTTTCATTCTTGACTAGTTGATGCTTTTCAACAGTTGGTGTTGATTTAGTCAAACGTTTTAAAAGTTCACATTCATTCATATTTGTTTGTTGTTATTTTTTGCTCGAGTTTTACATTTTTCTTTAATTCATTAAATCATGCACTTGTAAAATTATTTTTTCAACAAGCTCATCGTGACAGTATGCTACAACAACAACAACAACAACAACAACAACAGCTACTACTACTACTATTACTATTCCAGGCATTCTTATTTCTTGATGGCCTTGGAATGAAGTCAGTTTTCTCTGTCGTTGTTGTCATCATTGTGACTAGGTCGAACTGTTGACCTCCTCAACTTGTTGAGGATTGCTTCTTTCTCTCTTTTTTTTATTATTTTTTTAATATCACAGCATATGCTTGCTTTATCATCATTATCATCATCATCATCATTTTTTAAAATTTTGCTTGCTATTTTTATTGCATGCTTGTTCTTCATATATTTATTATAAAAAGATGAAAATAGGACGGACGACGTGCTTTTATTGGTTGTTGTTGTTGTTGTTGTTGCTTTTGAAAAAATCTTTTATTTTATTTTTTTTTTGTAGCTGTTAGCTAATAAGCATTTGTGATTAGCTTTGTTGTGTGACAAACTAAGAAATATGAGAAACGAAGAAGCGAATGAGCCGAACGAACAAATTCCACTGACCACCGATGGACATACTCACAAAGTTGCCGAGAAGGCTGTGCCCACAGTCGATGATTCCGCTTTGCAGGTGAATCACAAATTTGAAAAAAAATCATACACAATTATTATTATTATTAATTATAATTTTTGCAGGGAAAACTGACGCGTCGATTGTTGTTCGCAGTATGCGCTTCTGCACTTGGCAGTTCTTTCGTCTTCGGATACAATATTGGCGTGATGAATTCACCAGAATTGGTTTAAAATATTTTTCTGTTCACTGGTGTTGTTCTGTTTTTCAATTTTAAATCTATCATTTCAGATTATCAAAAATTGGATGAACGAGACAGTTTCCGATGCCGGCGGAAGTTGGACTTCATCGCAGATTGATGCCATGTGGGCAATGATTGTCAGCATGTTCCCTCTCGGCGGCTTGCTTGGAGGAATGTTATCTGGTGTTGTGTCGGATCGACTTGGACGGTAAATTTTATTTAAATTTTATTATCAAATTCTTGTCGATCAACTTTAACTTCTTGTTCAGACGAAATGGAATGTTGATGAACAATATTTTTGCCATTTTGGCGGCAGGATTGTTTCTGACCGCAAAATATGCCAATCACTACTTGCTACTGTTGTTTGGTCGGATGATTGTTGGAATCAATGCTGGTGATTATTAATCTTTTTACAAAAACGACAACAAACAAAAAAAAGTACATTTACACTGCTTGTTGATTGTAGGATTATCCAGCGCTTTGTGTCCAATGTATCTGACTGAAATTTCACCGATCAACTTGCGTGGCATGTTGGGCAGCGTCAATCAACTTGTGGTTACAATATCCATCCTCGTATCGCAGGTGTTGGGCATTTCTGAAATTTTGGGCAAAGATAATCTGTGGCATTTTTTGTTGTGTAAATTATTTTCATTTTTAAAATAATTTACTCTTCACAAAATAATATTTTTGTTTTTTTTTTCTTTCTTTCTTTACAATCATGATCATCATCAGTTTTGACAATTTTACCGGCAATATTTCAACTGATCACTTTGCCACAATGTCCCGAGAGTCCAAAGTATTTGTTAATATTGAAGAAACGTCGAGAAGATGCAGAAAGAGGTTGTGCTTTTTTGTTGTTGATTTTAAAAAAAAATCTTATTCATCTCTCTTTTTTTTAAAAAACATAGCTCTTAAATTACTCCGCGAAAAGGATAACGTCGATGCTGAGATTGCCGCTTTGGAAGAAGAAGCTAAACAAAATTCTGCTGCTCCAAAAGTAAAAGCATTTTTTTTTGGTTTTGATTTTGGTTTGCTGTATTATTTTTTTTTCTTTTACATTATGATTCATTGTTGTTGTTGTTCCAGGTTCGTTTCAGTGATATGTTCAAGGATAAAGTTTTGCGTTGGGCATTGTTCATTGCTGTCATGATGATGCTTTCACAACAATTTTCTGGAATAAATGCGGTAAGTATTTTCTTTTCTTTTCTTTTATTTGCAAATTTAATTGGAACTGAATTAAAATTTAATTGAAATCTTTACAATTTATACTATTTTTTTAAAAAATTATTTACTTCTGCAGGTCATGTTCTATTCGACACGTATCTTTATTGACGGTGCTGGTTTGACTCCGGATTCGGCCAGATATGCAACCATGGGTGTGGGAGCAATTAATGTCATCATGACATTAGTTTCCACTGCTATTATTGACAAAGCCGGACGACGTACTTTGCATCTGTTGGGTCTTGGAGGAATGTGGATATCTTGTGTTACACTGACCGTCTCGATGATATTACTGGTTATTTATAAAAAAAATTTTTTTTTATAAAATGAATCTTTCTTTTTTGTATTTTACTTTATTCTGTTTTCAGAAACAAGATTACTATTGGGCTTCCTATTTGTGCATTGCATTTGTACTGATATTCGTCATTTCCTTCGCCACTGGTCCAGGTAAAAAGTGAATTCTTAATTAATAAATTTACTTTTGCATTATTTTATTTGACGAGTTTTATATTATGTGTTGTTGTTGTTTTTTTTTTGAGGTTCCATCCCATGGTTTTTCGTCAGTGAATTGTTTTTGCAAAATGCTCGTGGACACGCAACATCCGTTGCGGTACCAGTTAATTGGGGATCGGCATTTATCATTGGCTGGATTTTCCCACCGATGGTGGTACGTTGTTGATGCGCTTATCATTCATTCATTCATTCATTTTTTAAAATTTTGCTTCTTGATTAATTTTAGTCTATGATTGGAGAATATTCGTTTTTGGTATTCACTGGATTTTTGACAATCTTTTGGCTGTTCACATTCAAATACGTACCAGAAACGAAGAATCGTGCAGTAGAGGATATTGTCGCTGAGCTTCGCCGTGCTGTCGGCGTAACACAGTAAAAAATTACACTAAAAAATGAGCATTTTCATCCAAAATTTACATAAATTGATGATCATTTTTAAATATACCACATGCTCTCCTCTTGTTTTCAATATTTTCAACCAAAGTGGATAATAATAATAATAATAATAAATAGCATTATTGTTATTATTAATTCAGGTTATTCAGCATTGCTGCTTGTGTAATTTCATTTTTCTTTTTCATTTGCTGCCATGCAAGAAGTTTTTTCTTTTTTTTTTACCTTTTCCTGCATATTCGATTTCAACATTTGATTGACATCTATCTGTTTATCCTCTATCCCTATTTATTCGATCGTCGATATTGTGATGAATATTGTGCAGCATTTTTTTCTGCTTGTGAATTATTAATTTATTCACTAAGCTATTATTATTATTTTCACTTCAGACACATATATGTATATGATTTTATTGTTTTCTCTAAAAACACTTAATGTTTATTAGTTGTTTATATGTGTTATTTACAAGTCATATTTTATTTCTACATCGATTAGTGTGATGTATTTAAAAACTGTGATATTGTAGTTCTTTTTTTTTTTTTTAAATATTCTTTTAGAGGAGAGAAATTAAAATTGTGTAGCTGTTTATGCACGTGATCGATTGTGTTCGTGGTCAGGTTTACAACTCAAAGCTTGCATTGTTGCAATGAAAAAAACATTTTGCGAGCCAAATTTTACTTTTTTCAGCTCACGTACTTTATGATTTATTTTTGAAATATTCCATTTTTACAATCACGAGAAGATTGTTGCAAATTGATGAAATTTTTTTTTAAGAAAAAAAAAGGCTACAGTATTGATCGTTTTCTTTTTTTTAATAAAAGAATGAATACGGTGCTGTATAAGTAATAGGTCAGATGTTGAAAAGCAAACAATGGTCTATGGAGTGCCTAAAAGGCAACGTATTCAATTTGACATTTTTTTCATTACAAAGAGAAAACAAAACTTATGCAGACGTGCAAGTTTGTGGTTTTGCGTCACAAATGGAGGCTTCACATTCAATCAAATAAATCATCAGTCAAACTGTATCAAATCAGCAGTGTAGATCGTTCCCTTCTGGCAGTGCAATCGAAACGTGCATTCTGATCACTGAATGATAAAGTTTTTTTTTTTTTTCGCATACGCATAAATTTCCACACAACCATTTTTAAATTTTCACACAACTTGACCAAGCATTCATGAGAAGAACTCTAAAATTCAATCTGCGTATGTGACAAATTATAAATGTGACTTTCATTATTTCAAGTAACATTCAATAAACCCCATGAAAAATTTACAAGCCTTCCATCGCTTGGGTTGTGGGTTCAATTGAATGAAAATGCCGAAAATTAAATGACAGTATTTAAGAAAATCAAGTATGAAACAATGCGCAATCTTGCGTAATTTGCAAATTTTTCATCTATTTTATTTGCTTTCCAGACTGTTTGTTGATTTATTTATTGAGCAATTATTTTTTGCATTATGTTTAAATTGTGATTTATTTTTAGCATTACATTCAAAAAATGCTATAAGTAGTGATCATGAATTGATTGCGCAAGCATCGCATGCTTATCAAGTATAATTTCAAATAATGAAAAATAAATTTAATTTTTTTTACATTAAAAAAATTTATTCAACTTTTAATTACGATCATAATTAACAACGTCCTGTGGTTGTTGCGTGTTTCAGAGAGAGTACTTTGCATTTTTTGCTTGAATGACTCATTACGTGTAAAATTGACTATTAACATTATAAAACCTGTCATGTTAATTTTCTTTTTTATAAATTTTTTCAAATATTAATTTTTTTATTGAATTGTTTCAAAATTTTTGTAGTACTATTTCTGTTAGTGTTTCTACTTGCGCATACGGATACTAACTGCAGTATATGATAGTGTAGATGACATGGAACAACGGTAATGGATTATAGTCATTGAGAACACACATCAAAGTTGGCTTGTGCTTTTTTTGTTGTGAGGGTTTTTGCTTTGTTGCGAACAGTTCATTCGCAAGATATTGTCTTATTACTACTACTGACTGACTACTTTATTACAACAATATAGCTTTATTCCAGTGCGTGTTCGTTATGTTCTCGTGCGCATTGGATTGTGATCTTCGTTGATTAAAGCTTATTTAACTCACCGTATCTGGTTGATCTGGCACGTGGCAAGTTTGATTGAAAATAAAATGTGCAGAAATACTTGCAGTGGTGAAGACATGGACAGTTTGCAGAGTGGTGTTGATCATGGTCAACGTCTGCGGAAGTGCTCTCCAATTTCTGTTATCGGTTATATAGAATTTTGAATTCAACTTGAACGTTGGAAGTCAAAGAAAATTTTACACATTGTTTGTTGCCTTTTGAACTGGGCGTATTGGATGTGCATCTGTGGATTTCTTCTTGCATGATACGATAAAAATTGCAGATAACAGGAAGCTATGAAGAAATTTTCAATTCACCGAACATGGAACAGTCCTGTTAGAAGTCAGTTTGGCACCTCATCGGGTTTGCAGATGGAAATGAAATCCACATTAGTGTGCTCGATTTGTCGCAGTCAGCGCACGTTTGTGCATTTTGATGAAGAACTCTAGCAAGTTGCACATGAGAAAATGCGACGAATCGAGGTACTCTAGCGTTATGCAGCGCTCCTCCAACACCGAAAGATTCCAAAATCTGCAGATTTTATCGAATTCTTTCTGTTAAACGGTAATATGCTGCAAGCAGAATTTGCATTTTATACAAGAAACCAATTGTATAGTCTTGCATGCTTGTCCTCATAGTCTGGTAGAAGCCCCAGAATGCTTCAATGAACGCTTTTACTGAACAGATAACGCGGATAAGCTTGTCAAATCACGCATTTACGTAGCATATGCATCGGTTGAGAAACGCTCATACAGAATGGCATGGATGCGTTGCGCATTCCCAAGAGATTTTTGAATTGAGAATGCGAATTTACTGGTGAACACTGCGTTAGTCAGACTACTTTACATGAGCATTATCAATTAACATCGGCATGGCGCTGTATGCACGCATTACAACGGCTTTCTCAAATTGATGCCATTTTTCTAAGAAACCCCAAGAATCAACATGCGGGCACGTCGGATACTCACTCATGGTGATTATTATAAATTTTGCAAAAATTCAATGAAAGAAAATGATGGATATCCGCAGACACTGTTCAACAGCGGTTTGAAGGCATTTGTGAATAAGAATGTAATATGGCCTGGCCAATGGAAAATCATCGATGATCTGATCATCATCATCATCGTGATTGTAGCCGGCATGTCTGATACTCATTCACGGTCATTATTCTAGGGAAGCTTGAGGAGATTCAATAAAAGAAAGTGATGGATATCCACAGACACTGTTCAACAGCGGTTTGGAGGCATTTGTGGATAAGAATGTGGTACGCTGTTGTTGTTGTTGTTGTTGTACAATGCAAAATAATGGGCGACTTGATTGTTGGCCGTCTGTCTTGTGTAATGTACACTACCGTATTTATTATGCATGATGATAATGTAATGATAAAATTATTCGATTTGTCTGTAAATGTGCGGTGGATTTTCTGTTCCCGCGAATTCAATATTCTGCTTTGTGAATTGAGCTTGAATGTTGAAAGTGAAATAAAAATTTGAACAGTAAAGTGAATTGAATCGAATTGCATCTCAATGGGTAAACGTGGAAGAGTTAACTTTGTGCTCTTAAACGTTGATTAAAGTAATGAGATGACAAATAAATATGATGATAACATAAGGAAAATATGAAATGACAATGAAATAATTGATTGATTAAAGAATTCAATCAAGAAGTAACGAAAACCGATTAAACCTTTCAAGTTGATTAAACCAGTAGTGGGCGATATTGTAGAAGTACAAAAATTGATTTCATTGATAAAAGCGGCCTAATAAATTGAGGAGAGTTTCGTTGCGTTTCAGTTTTAATTTTATAAAAATGAAACAACAAAAAAAGAAAAGAAACACCGATTTAATAATATTTTTCGCTTGAATTATTTTTCGTGCTGTTAATAATAATTGCTTAAATAAAGGTTTATCAAATAATGACATTGTGCCCCTTTTGCCAAAGAATAACACGGTTGAAATGTTTATTCGTTGTTGCGTGCTTAATTGTTTACAGCGTTGACTTGTTCATTGACGGAGAAGTGGCGACATTGACGTTGTTTTCTTTGTTGGCATTCACCGTACAAGATCTAGTACATACATACATACATACATATGTATATAGAATGGTAAATCTTATGAATAATTTTTAATCAATTTATCAAATTATAAAAATATTTAATTTTTTTAAAAATTTTATTGAGTATTTCAATAAATTGTTTTACAAATAAAATTATCTTTTCATCTGGTATGTCTTCCTGCTTGATAAATTTGAACGCAGTGTTGTTCTTTTTCAAATTTTTCAAATATTACACTTTTCTCTTAAAGGTTGCAACATTTATTAAGTCAATTAAAATTAAATTGCATGCATATTTTGAGAACCAAAAGAAATATGTAAATATATATAGCATAAGAAATCAGTGCAATAAATAAATTTTTTTTCATATATATTTTTTTTCTTTATAAAAAATTTTAATTAATAATAAACTTTTTAAATCAGATGCTGCATTTTGTGATATTCATGAAAAAAATTGACACTTTCCATTGTTCATCTGCAAATAACTACCTTATCAACTATTCATGGTTAGTTAACTCAGAATAGGCAATTTTTATGACAGACAAACTGTGCTTGAAATTTCGCTACCATGGCACTTGAAAAGTTAAAATTCTGTTAAAGCACAGCGTTATGCTATATTTCATGTGCCGTGTAGCAATAAACAATATTTGATTACATAATTTAAAATTTGTTCTTTATTAAAAAGAGCAAAATTAAGCTTATTTTATTATTTAAACAGTAAAACTAATTTGAAATTTGAAAAATAATATTTAAACAATAAAAAAAGACTATTTTATTCTTCCAAATTTTCACCAGTACTGCTGCTTGCTGTGCATGGTATGAATGCAAATATTTTTTTATTTGAAATTTATTAAACTTTCCCTGTTAATGATGCTGATTTTTTTTTATTTCAAATGTAATATGCATTTTATATATTTATCTGCCTATGGTAATTTTTATTTTAGGACCACTTGACGTGTTGGCTTTTGTTTTCTATATTTGCCGCAACTTTTGGATGCTCTTTTATTTTTGGATACAACATTGCTGTAATCAATGTCCCTCAAGTTGTACGTTACTTGTGCGCTTAATTTGAACATGCGCATGATTGATGGGAAAATTTAAAATTTCAATAATAACTAAGCAAAAAAAATAACAAATATTATTCCATGTTTAGGTAATTCAACAATGGATTAATGAAACATTAATTGGAAAAAATCAAACTTGGACTCAATCAAAAATGGACAGTGTTTGGGCATTAATTGTGGGCATTTTTCCGTTTGGTGGATTCATCGGTGGAATGTTGTCAGGGCTTGTTGCAGATAAAGTGGGACGGTAAAAATTACTTAATTTTGAACAGTTATGTATAAAAATTTTATTTTTTAAAAATTTATGAATATTGAGTGCAATTTATTGATTTTGATTTTAGCCGAAACGGCATGCTGCTTAATAATATTGTTGCAATTTCGGCAGTTAGCATAATGTCAGTAACACAATACACGAATTCACACATTTGCTTAATAGTTGGTCGTTTTGTTATTGGAATCAACTGTGGTATGTAATGCTCTTTTTTTGCTTTTGTTTTTAATATTTGACTAGCTAGTTTGCTAATTTTAACAACTACACTCATTTGCTGTCATACTGTAGATTAATATAATTTATAATCTTTACAAATCTCTATAATCTGCTGCATTAATGTAAAACAATTTTAAATAACATTTTATCAGAAATAAATAAAAATATATTGGTAAAATTTATTAGATTAAATTGAGTTTATGATGATTATTGAGCTCAATTTGTGAGAAAAGTTTAATGTAACAGCATTCATATATACACAGGAATAAGCAGTGCTGTATGTCCAATGTACTTGACAGAAATATCTCCAGTCAAGCTAAGAGGCATGCTTGGTACTTTTAATCAGTTGGTAGTCAGCATTGCTATCCTCCTGGCACAAATACTTGGCTTAGAAGCTGTCCTAGGAACAAAAGAAAACTGGCCAATCTTATTTTGCAAGCAAAACTTTTTTGCAGCTTGTTGTAAAATTTTTTCTCATTTGCAAAATTACATTTAGATATAATTGCAATTCCTGCGGTCTTTCAATTATGTGCTTTGCCATTTTGCCCTGAAAGTCCAAAATACTTAATATCTCATGGAAACAACATGGAAAAGATTCAAAAAGGTAATAAACAAATATATTATTTATGTAAATTAGAAATAAATTTGCTTGTTACTCTAAGCACTGCTTCAATAACGCTCTTCAAAAAATATGGTTATGTATTTATTATTCATTGTTTTTGTTTAATTTTAAGTAAATATTTGCATTGAAGATTGCATTTTTTTTTAATATATTTTTGTTTCATAATAAATTTAAATTTGAAAAATTTTGAACTTGCAGACTTGCAGAAACTGCGTCAAGTAGAGAATGTTGACAGTGAAATTGAAGCAATTCAGTATGAAATGAACGCAGCCGCTGCAACTCCGAAAGTATGCTTTTTGCAATAATGAATAATAATGGCTAGACTTTTCGGCTGGCTTTCAGGTGCTGTTTTTGGACATGTTCCGCGACAGAGTTTTAAGATGGGCATTATTCATATCCATAATGATGATGTTTTCACAACAGTTTTCTGGCATCAACGCTGTACGTGCTGATTTTCAATTCAACTGATTTCATAATCTACTGCAGATGAGAAATTAAATTTCTAACCAATTAACTAATTTCAAATTAATAGTCATGTTTGTTCTACGAAATTTTAGAATTGTTTTTACATCATCATACAAAATTATTGTTCATTTTCTTTCAAGGTAATATTTTACTCGACAAAAATATTCATGGATGGAGCTGGCTTAAATGAAACCAACGCTCAGCTAGCAACGTTAGGAGTTGGGTTAATAAACGTATTAATGACTATTGTATCTGCCATATTGATTGATAAAGCCGGCCGACGTTTGCTGCAATTAATTGGTTTAGGTGGCATGTGGGTATCATGTGTTGCACTAAGTGTATCAATAATTTATATGGTATTTGCATATATGGTATAACTGAGAAAGTATTGAAAATTGATCTGCTTGTTTTCAGAAACAGAACCAAAATTGGATTTCTTACATGTGCATTTGTTTTGTTTTCCTGTTTGTTCTATTTTTTGCCGTTGGACCAAGTAAGTTCAACATTGTTGGATGTATTTAATTGCAAATGTAAGAAAATTATTTTGTAATTGTAGGTTCAATTCCCTGGTTTTACACTAATGAAATATTTTTGCAAAACGCAAGAGGGCATGCAAATGCTATTGCCACGTCTGCGAATTGGATGTCGTCATTTCTTGTAGGCTGGATTTTCCCTCTGATGGCGGTACGTTTACAATGCACGATTAATTTCTGCATTTTAAATTATCAGAGCATAATAAAGGCAAACATGTGTTATTCATTTCTAATCTAACAACAGTAGTTGAATTCAGATCTTTCATGCATCATACACTTGAATGCATACTTTTAAAAATTAAAATAATTCACTTCCTTATTTATTTCAAACAAATAAGTAGCTGAACTAAATGCTACTTGTAAACAAGTGAACAAAATTAAATACTTATTCAGTAAATAATAAAATTAGCATGTAAAAAATAAAGAAAAAATTAAATTCTTAATTTTTTATTTACTAATAATGCTATTGTAAGCTATTCAAATTAGCTGTTCTTACGATTTATTTACCTTAATAAGTACAATTTAAAATTTTTATATTTTCTGTAAGTTGTTTCTGTAACATTTAGAATGCCTTAGAAGAGTATACATTTTTGGTATTTGTTTGTTCACTGGCAGTGTTTTGGCTGTTCACATATAAATTTGTCCCGGAGACAAAAAATCAAAAGATTGAAGATGTCGTTGCTGCGCTGAAGATTCCTTTTTAAACTGTTTAATGCTGAATTTTGAATGGATAATACCTTTACCAAAAAATAGTTGTTAGTTCTATCAAATTTAAATTCATACTTGTATCTGGTGTGATCCGATATACATAATAAGCATACACAAAGCATGCTTTGTTGTTAACATGGTATAAATTTTAAATGTTCAGTTTCTCTCATTATATATTTATTTATTTATATAAGTATAACAAAAATTATTATTAAAAAAATTAATTAACAATAAAAACAACTTTTTTGAAAGCATATAATGTTCATTTAAATTGCAAACTTATTATAAAGCATAGTTTACAAATAACTGGCTGAATCACAGTATACAGAATACCAAATTTCTTTGCCATTTTCATCCAAATATAATAAATAGCTAACAGCATAGCTAGTCAAAATCCATTAAACAAATGAGAAGAAAGAAATGTATAAAAAATAATGTAAAAAATCAAAATACCTAATTTATTTATAAATAAATAGTTTTGCTATTTATTTTGTTTTGAGAATTCATAAACTGGTTGCATTTTATTAATTACACCAATTTTCAAATACATCAAAACATATTAAATAGATTTTTCAACTGGTCATTTAAATAATTAAGATTAAATAAATTATGACAACTTTATTAGAAATATTTTAAAAATGAATCTTAAGCAAGATAAATCCTAAACAGATGGTTTTTTATTATATTAATTTTTATTAAGTACTTTCCCACAAAAGTTTGTCATATTTTTTGTATCAGCAAAAATAAATTATTTTAAAAATAGGTAATATGTGCAAGGGTCGTTAATATTTTAGTTGACTGCTCTTCTGGTTTCAAATATCAGCAAAATTAAATTTTCATTGCAAATTATTGGCCCGTAACGTTTGTTTCACTTGTACTTTGCTTCACCGTGAACTGCAAAATTAAAGTTAGAAAATTTTCCGATTGTAATAATAAATGAAAAAATACAAATTTTTAAATCATTAAAGCAAGGTAAATGGCAATAAAAATGAATTTAATACCAATCTGGAAATAAATATTTGCAACTAATTTTAATCAAATGTCTTTCTAGAAGCTTAACATGCATTTTATGCAAATGCAAATGCACATACGTTTGCATTTTTGCAAAGATACCAGAAATATATTTCAAGTTATTTAGTTATATTTATATGCATTTCTGCCTAAAGATAGCAAAGATGCCCGGAAGCAATTATCATGCTTTTATGGATTCATAAAAGATAAACATATTTATTTATTTGTTTATAAATTGACCATTATTGTTTTCACCTTTGCATGTGCATCTGTGTATTGCTGAATGAGATTAGACTAGTTGAAATTTGAATATCTGAAAGAGCTAATAAGACAAATGAAGGAAAACTTTAAAAAGTTTTATTGAATAATTCTCGAAATGTCCTGTGAAAATATTTGTAAAGTGACAAAGCTACAAATACTTAACATTAAAGAACTACATAAATTTCAGTGAATATATCTAAAACAAAAATAATTATAATGCAAAGTTCAGTTTATAAAACTGTATAATCCAACGTGAACATTATTTCTGTTATATTTTAAAACGGATTAATCTGCATTTCGAAGTTGTCTATAAAAGCTTTGAACGTAAGTAAATATGCACTTGTAATCAGGGTGGTCTCCCATAAGCAGCATATCTTCCACTTCTAGAAGTGGCACAATTCCTCCGTATTTTCTGAAAAACAATATATATATATATATATTATTTAAATATAAGAAAGTGCCGTAAGAATTTAATACTAAAAGCCCATCTTTTGCAAATGTAACTATAAAATAGATAAAAGATCTTCTCAAAAGTATGATTCATATAAATATATTAATTAAATTAAAAATATTAATATCATATAAAATACTAGCAATAACATTCATGCGTGTTAAGTTTAATTAAGTATTCATTTTCTACAAAGTAAACTATTAACAAAAAAATGCTCAGAAAGCTATAACTAAAATGCCATTTTATCGAATTTAATATATAATATATTGAATGGGTATAGCAATGAATTAAACTCACTCTGCAACTTGAAAAGCTAAAGCTAGATTTTCTTTTCTTTGAGCTGGATCAAGAGCATTGAAATCAAACGCATCTGGGTAAAAGTGATGGATAAGAGCACAAAACGCCATTCCATTTGCCCAGCTTGACGAAAAGTTGGTTATATTTATATTCTGAAAATATAAATATGTAATATTAACAATTATCATTACAACATTATTTATTACATTGTCAAGTTTTATTACATTACACTATTTAAGTAAACATTATGCAAAATATTATGTAAAAGCAACATGCATTGCATAAAACAGATAAGCATTTTACTTTATAATCTTTAGTCTTTATTTGGCACCAACGAAGAAGCGCCTCTTTGATTGCGCTTGGTGATCTGGCGATTATCGTTGTTTTATTAGGAGCACTATAAATAAAATAAATAATTCATAACAAAAAAGAATTCTTTACATTATTTTGTTTCAAAAAAGGTTCAAAAATGCAATCATTCATTATATAATTCATTTCAAGATAATTGTATTTTCATTTTAATCTTTGTCAATTTATAATTTCTGTCTTTTCAAATTTAATAATTTCTTCTTACAAGATTTACGAAAATTTTTGATTACTTCGATGTGGTTCCATTGCTTGCTTTAGGTGCAATGTCGCTGCTTGACATTCCCAGTAAAGCTGATTTGAAGCTGATGCTTCTTCGATCAGTTTGATTTGAGGAAATGATACCTGCATAAGAAATACAAAAATGAATTAACTAACTCCAGCAAGCTTCAAAAATAAAAAAAATAATAAATTAATATTTATTCTGCTGGTTTGTTTGAATAAAGTGCAAAGTTTTCCATGCAATTTGTTAAAATAATTCTGGTGAGTTATGCTCAACTTGATTAGCAGATTGTTCATTTTTAATTCCTAAAAGGATCTATTTGAGAAAACTTTTTTCTTCTTTTATACAAACACTGTAATATAACTGCTTTTTTATTCTATAAATTAAAATGAACATCGACAATGCAAACAAAATTAATTGATTAATTAATATTCGTACAGAGTTTTGAACAACATCTTATGCAAATTCATGATCCAAACCTAATCAAGATCAAGCTTTACATATTTACAAAAACAAAAGAAAGCAATAATTTCATTAAATGCTACAGTGTATTTGAAGTTCATTTCATCATAATTTTATTGAAATTTATATAAAGAAATGGAAAACCAGTTACTAAGATCAATAATAATTATTATATACTTGTTTACAGTTATATACATATATAATTGCAAAAGAAGGACTAGTTTAAATAATTTTGATAATAATAATAATAATATGCGATAAGGAAATTTCAAAAATAAGCATAGATCGTTTTCAAAATTGAAAATTTTTTGATTGGATTATTTTTAAAAAATATTAAAATATAAAATAAATAAATTGAAAATTTATGAAAATCAAAATACAATAGACTGTAGATGTTGTAATAATGAGTAAGTATTAACTGTATTTATGCATGCATTTATGGTAACAATATGTAGAAATGAAATAAACATTACTTGAACAAGAAGACAAAATTGAATAGAAAAAAGTTGTACAGAAAAAGTATACGAAAATGCAAGTGCAAAAAGCTTAATAAACACTCAGAAGCTTTGAAGTGGTCTTCAGCTTAGGTTAAGCAGTTCCGAATAAAGGCGGCGTGCCAGACAGCGCTTAGCCAAATGTTCTCTGCGCAACAACTGGCATGATTATTCTTATTTTTATTCTATTAATACACAGCACATGCTCGGCCCTAACAACACAATCGTTCTTTTGGAAAAACTTTTGGTGTTCACATTTTCCAGAGTTTTCTGAGCCAAGTGGAAATTGTTACTACTTCAGGCACCACGCAGCCTGATCGAAATTTCTACTTCAAAGCTGAAATGCTAGCTTGTTTATTTTGCTTTCAGGCTAATTTACTACACACACACACACACACACACACATATGTATACATATATACATATATATATTTATTTTTATTTATATTTATATCGTCGATTTTTAATGTTACCAAAGCATTAGCTAATCAAAACAAAAATATTAATCCCCATTTGAATTCACTATTTTAAATTTACATTCACAAAGAAAATTCAGAAAATAAGTTTTAAAAAAGAAGAGAAAAAGACATTTTACTGATAAGCAAGTGTACACGTATATCTACATCTGGAATTTTTAATATTTATTTTTAAAAAATAAAACCAATAAAACAACTTTTCTCAGGAAAATTTCTGCTTGTACTATTTATATAGCGTCTCTTTTTTGTTTTATTTTATTTTTTTGAATATAAAAATCAGCCAAAAGAGTATCTAGTGTAAAAATTTTTGGTTGCAAAATGAAAAATCAGTTTTATTATGATGCATTAGCATTTATCCTGATGACGCAAACTGCCCTGGGTAAGAACTACAGTGATTTATCACGGCAAGTCGCGGAAGCGAACTGCTGAAATTATTTTCAAGAAAATTGAGTTGTGCTCAACTTTACACTGAAATGAAAACGCAAAAATATACAAAGTATAAAACACTGAAAAAACGCACTTTTTTCAATTTAAAAAATTATTTTCAAAAGAAAAACAAATAAGTTTCAAAATGAAAATGAATTAAAATTAAATTGAATTGAATTAAATTAAATTAAATTAAATAATTTTCATTTAATATTGTAAGCACACAATTAGGGATGATTTCAAGCAGATCAATATAGCAAACCCTTAATAGGCAAACCTTTTGCCACTGGTTGATTTGTTTTCTTTTTAATGTTTTGAAAATTCAAGAAATTGTTTAAAGGATAAACAAAGAAAACAACAAAATTATGTAAAATATAAAAAAATTCTGAAACTATAAATATTATGACCTATTATAGCTTCAAAACATACATTTATTACATGAAAATTTGTAAAATGCTTCCACGATGCAAAAATATTTAAACTAAAGGCTAAACTGCTACATTACATGATACATGTAATAAAAATTACGCGACTGTGCAACAATACAAATGGAGTGGAAATTAATTAAATCAAATTAAACTGCAGCATGTCGTTAAATACTTACGACTTTATACTACGTTAATCGTAATATTGAATTACAATAATAATAATAATAATAATAATAATAATAATACCAAATTAAGCAATGAAATATCACATGATAACTCTTTTTTCTTGATTTCAATATTATTCATTAAAAAATAATTCACTCGTCAACAAAGTAAAATTTTAAAATTTGATATTAAAACAATATTTACTGCATTTATTACAGTTTATCTTAGTACAAAGTCACTCACCTTTGCCAGAAAGCTTCTGATTATCACCAACCACTGCATCTTTTGCTCGTGTTGAATTTCCATTTGTCTGAAATGCACAAATTTGCATACAACTTTGTAAATAAAGTTAGTTTGCTGACTTTTTCTGTTGAAACTTTATTTTGACGATTTAAAGCAACTTGGTATTTTCTAGCCAAACGTAACACATTATCAGGACAGAAAGGATTCTGAAATAACAGAAAAGACGAGATTTCATTAATTTATTCAAATTTTTAAATTATAAAAACATTATCACAGTGAACAAGTAAATAAATTTTTCAATTATTTAACAAAATAGCAATTTTTGAAGCACTAAAAAAATAAAATAAAACTGCTCCTTATTCTTGCATAGAAAATATTTTTAAAAAAAAGATGATGAAATTCAAAATTATATTATAATTATTATGCACAAAAGAATCAACAGAAAAGGATGGATAATAAAAATCCAAGCACGTCACATGCACATGGAAGTGCGCTAATTGATCGAATGTGTGATGGCCGGCCGTTGCGCAGCATCGTCTCAACTTAAGTAGTGGACGATAATGAATTTTTCATCCCAGTGCCCAAGCTTACAACAACGTTTGATGCATTCACATTTTCATCAGAAAGTGCGGAAAAGAAAAGTAAAATCAAATAAATTAAGAAGCATCATCGAATGAAACGTCCGTTGTGTTTCGCATGCGCAACCACACAGATGGACACCGGCAAATTATAAAATTACGATTCGCACGGTTTATTGACGCAATTTACATTCAATACGTGGATTTCAATTAGATAAATAAGGCGGTTAAAGATGTGGGGAGGGATAAAAGCGAACAACAGCGAGCTGGATAGTCAATCAGAAATTTTGCAGATTGAAATGATTCGTGGAGAAGAACCAACGCAAGAGCTTCAGGGTAGCCGTCCATTGGCAAACTGCCAAAATTGTTCCATAAAGGGAAAAATTATCGACTTGTGCATCTTTATCACTTTCCTTGAAGTGAGATTCAATGAAACATCGCTGAGTATGTTCAGTCTAATTGAATAATTAAATAACTTCGTTGCTGACAGATCTCATTATAATTTGGCCAAAACCACCAAAACTAAATGTATAAAACAACTGTACCAAATTTCATTGAAAGAAAGATGATGTGAAAATAAATATATTCAGAATTCTTAATTATGAATAATTTTTAAATCAAAAACAGATGCTCTTCAAATACAACTTGAAAATGCTGTCATTTGCAAAAGTGAAAATAGTCTCAGTTCATAATTCACTAACATCTATTTGCACCTTTTACATTTGCGTAAATATCAATCAGTCAATCAATCGACAATTACTTCAACATTATAATAATAATAAATTTATTTATTTTTGTTCAATGCAAAATCAAGCATTACAATTCCTTTAAAATTTCATTACTGAGGTTATTTATTTTTTATTACATGTATTTATATATGTAAGTATATATAAAGTAGAAAATTTATATTAAAAATCAGTTAAAATTAAATATTCTCTGTGGATTTGAATAATTAATTTAAATAAATATCTCAAATTGCACAGTTAACCTATTATGCAACTAATGTTTTACATATTTTACATCTTCAACAAGCAACATTTCTCTCAATGTTTCACCTCAAATGTTTCAAAAGTAAATTAATTACTACTTCTAAATATGTTATTTTTTAAATAAGTTATTTTCATTTTTAATTAAAATTCAAAAAATCTAAAACAGCCAAACTATCTTTTACATATTGATTAAAGCTGTAGATTATTAAGCTCATTTTAATTTTAACCTACCAATGCCTAGCAACGCACAATAAGCTAGTCAATTATTATTGCACAATTTTCATTGAAATAGAATTTTACAAAGCCTACTACTGCTGAATCCCACTATTTCCACCTGAGACACTTCATGTAATGAGTTATGCAAAGAACTCTGTGCCAGGCACATACTTGGTACAGCAACCCATCATCTTCTAGAACGCGACGGATTTGACCTAAAAAATAACAAAATTGATTTATACATTTCAGTGTTTCATTTGAATATTTTCACATGACAAGAAAGCTGTATTATATCATATATTTACCTTTTATATATTGCATTTTCAAAAAATTAACCCATCATTATTTACAGTTTGTTTAAAATGCATATTACATGTAAGTTTAAAATACAGATCAAAAGTAAAACTTGAGAAACTACATGAAAAAATACAATTTTAGAAATTAAATTAAACTGGCCATTACTACTATTATAATATAAATGTATATTAAAGATTACTTTGTATAAATGATTTTATCTATTTAAATAGATTTTTGTCTACCAGTGACAAAAAATATACGGTTAACACACACACACACACACACATACATACATATATACAAGAATAAGATTTTGAACTACATGCTATTTTTTACAGTACCAATTATTAGTGTTTGAATATTTTATTGACATCTCAATATGCATGAATGTACAGAGATGTTGTAAATTTTCGACTGAATAATTATAATTAGTGATCATTTAAATAAGTGATTGTAATAATTATAATAAATTGGTAGAATTTATTGAATTTCACAAATGTGTTTGTTTAAAAAATTGAAAAACCCAAAAAATATACGTACATGCAAAAGTGACAATTTCCTTGTCCTTGGTACAAGTAGCAGTTTTTCCATCCATTACCTTAGAAAAGAAGAAGAAAAGAAAAGTAGATTTTGTTCACTTATTATAAGAGATGTTCTCCTCTTTACTGTTTCTTTTTCAGTTGTTGGAACGAAGCCGTTGTCTAATGCCTTGCAAAGCTCCGCCTCCTCACTATGAGCAGCACTTATTGTCGGCTTGCTGGATGCTGCTGCAATCGTTAGCAGACCGTCTTGGTATACGATGCCTTTTACACTGGCCATTGGAAATTAGCAGTTGACGACAGACAGCACTGATTCGTGAATTTCTAAATTAACAAACTTTATATTTAACTCAATCAATTTATTCTTCATAATGAATAATTTCCTCCCAAGTAATACAAGATTTTATATTTTATTATTTTCATTCAATTTTTAATATGTGCGCATGTATTTATGAATATTATTTTCAATTGTTCTATTTTACGTTAGTACAATAAACTCGTGACATAATTTTAACAGTTTCATAACTTTACTTTATTTTTTTATAACCCCCTGATGAAAATGATTACTTATGATGTTTTAGATAAAAATGTCATAAATAATAATAACAAAATGTTAAATTTCTATAAATTCAACTGAAAATTAATACAATTTCATTTCAGGTACAAAGAATGAGGACAAAACATTTTTTACAGCATAAAAAAAGATTTGTTAAATAATACTTTGCATGATAAATTTAAAAATTGTATTTTTTAAAAGTACTTAATGCATAATAACATTTTACAATGCTTTCTATATGTTGTGCACCAAATTTAAATATACAAAAAATGTGTACATTTTTTGATAATTTTAAAATTTATTTAAGATTATGAATGAGAAAAAAATGTATTATTGATTGTAAAATTAAAATATGAACAGCAACAACAAAGAGAATAAAAATGAAATATGATCTAAGGGATAATGAAATATTTTTTAATTAAATATATCCTGTCAATAGGATTGGATTTAATTTTTAAGTTCAAGACATGAATTTGAGCTGAAATAATGCTGCCGTGAAATATTGCACTTGTAGTGTTATAAAAGTTGACACTTTGAAATGCGCAACGACGTTGTCATTGATTTCTTACAATGAAACACGATTAATTATTTAGAGCTTACTGATGATAATGATGATGATGATGATCATCATCATCATTATCATCTGAGCATCTGATAAGGGCAAGTTTGAATTTAACCTTTGAGCAAAATTTCATGTAAAAGAAAAATACAAAGAAAAATGAAAATTTCAAATATTGATTCTTCAAAATCATCAATAATATTCATCAGTGTTTGATAATAACACATTCGGAAATAAAAATTTAACAACAAAATAATTATTTATTATTTTTAAAACTTTTCTTATTTAAATTGAAATTATTAATAAAAATAAGCAGGTACATAACTGTGCGTGAAAAACAATTTCACAAACTTTTAACATTTTAACTGTTACTATGTGATTTTTTATATTCATTTTATTTCAACATTTCTAATTAAACTGCTAAGTTCTTACGACAGCATTAACAGTACTTGTTTTTTTTATTTTAAAAATTAAAATCATGTCATGATAAAATGGACATTGAGACAACGTTGCCAGTTACAATAAATTTAGCCTTCAACGCAGAATTAGCAGTTAGTTGTATGCGCATGTGGGTCGAATAAGCAGTGCATCAATCAGACGTGCAAAACAACAACAACAACAACAACAACAACAGCATCAACAACAACATCAATTTTACAAGCCTGAAAACAATCCCCCACAACCCCCTTTCAAATTTTGACCCCCAAAGAGGCAGGTAAATTTGAAGCAATTGTCTTGCTTTTGTTTTTCAATCTGTACAACGCCAACAATGCAATTTGCAGAACTGTACATTTCATAACCGGAAATATCTTTTTCATATCTTTTTGTCTAATCAAAATATGTGGAAAACAAATTTTCAACTGTCAGTGAATGTTGTCACTATCACTACAGTAACTTTTCTTTGCTTCTAGCCAAATGTGTAGTTCTGAACTGGAAAAGTATTTTTCAGCACACAAGAAGAAATTAGATTACTTTTTCTACTGCTTCAATTAAATGACGCATAAAAATGGTGCTTAAAAAACAAATTATATATTTTAGTTTTTGATGCAAAGAATCTCAGTTGATCAGAGAAGGATAAATTGATGCAAGATGTGATGAGGATTAAAGCAAAATAAAAGTCTGCAACAATGCAAGCTCTGACTGTGGCGATCATATCGTCAATGTCGACTCAGGAAGGACAAGGTCTCTGATGGCCAAAAACAGCCTCTAATGGCAATTGGACTTGATCTCTTCTCAGGTCTCGGCCAGGTCATTGGTAAATTCTGTTTGGCAAAATGACCATGGCATAAACTGGAAGCAGTCCAACGCTGACCAACAAGATGAAAGAAAAACGCCCTATCGCGGCAAACGTTTAGTGCTAATCAAGCATAAGCAACCTGACTTTCTTGATTTTCCTTGATCACCGTCATCAGTCATTTTTCTATTTTCCAAATCAAACGGAGCCGATATCCTTATCTGATGATGAGAATTGCATCTCACTTCAGGTCAGTAGAGCGTTTGCTTTCTCACCACTTGGTCTGGTCACTTTTCCAGGGCCGTCTGTCCATCATCGAACTGAACATTTTTGCATTTTATACGGACAAAACAACCAACTGCCCCTAATCAACCAGCACACATCATGCTCAATTGTGCAAGAATGGACTTCATCAATGAGCGTTAAAATAACCAATTTTGAAAACTCAGAACATACAAATCAATCACGCTCACCACCTCAACATTATAATTATATTGAGAAAAAAGAAAATCTTCTTTTGTTTTTTCTTTTTGCAAAAAATGAGCTAACACACCAGTGTATGTAATATAAATGAAAAAGCTGTACATGGAGGGAGAAGTTCAAATTTGTTGCAAAGAAACAAAATACCAATTTTTTGTTATTCATATTTTACAGACAATTCATAAATTGTATGATATGAGGAAAAAAGATTTGATAGAAAAGGAAATTTTTTACCATGTAGCACATTTATTTCAAGTGAAAAAAGATTTTATTTTAAGATGAACATTTTTTGTCATAAAATAAGCTCGTAATAAATGGTAACAAATTTTATTAGAAAAAAATGCTTTCATCCTCAAAATTTCAATCTATTTGTGTTTGTTTATTATGCATTTATTGAAAATGCACTTATTATTCAGTTTGTTGTGTAGCACGACAACTGCACGTGATACTGAAAATCATTGAATCAAAAAGGTGTGCACCAAACGTGAATAGCACCAATCAGTAAAAAACATTGTTGTAAAAAAAAATAAAATAAATAAACCTATATTTTGCTTAGAATTAATTTTGCACAAGATAAACAATTTTGTAAAGAAAACTTCTTTCTAGTAAACAAAATTAACATATAACAACAAGAAACAGTTGTTGTGATTGTTGCTTACGCAAGGTGACTTTTTGCAACGTCAACGGTTGTATAATAGTGTAATTAATATTCAAATTTGAATTGCAATAACAAGAGCAACAAAATTTGATTAGAAACTTCAAGTTTGATTTAAATTTTAAAATTTAAACTTTTTCAACCAAATGAAACAGTAATGAAACACTTTCTTTTTTTCAAAACACACTACCCGTTCTGTTCTGCCCCTCTTCTGAACAGATATTAATTAATATTCATAATGTGAAAGAGGAAGAAAAAATTGAACAGTTACCTTATAATTTATCCAACAAGCAGTACAAGTACAAGTGGTGATGATCAATCTGATTGAATATGCTAAAGTGTCGTGTTCAAGTCAAGGGTCAATTAGCTGAATGAAAGAGAGAATAAATAGCCTGTTGGAAAATTAATAGGAAACACGGTTGAATAGGAATTACAGTTTCCTGCTGAGTGCTTCTACGTGTTTCACCATACCAATCCACCACAACTGACTGCACAATGGACGGCCTTGTTCAACCAACCTGGGGCGTTATTGCTATACTGCTGCTACACTTGCTACAGACCCGCATAAATATTGCAGAGCTTTTTACTTGTCTTACTGTGCAAAATGTGCAATGCAAGCTAGCAGCAAATCAGCAGGCTCGGTCGATTGTTGCCTGCCTATTCAGGTCGTTGGGAGCGGCTTTGCAGAAACTTGTTCTCAACAACACTCTACCAGATTCTATTCTCTCTGATCAAATACAACACGTCAATTTTACACTATTTTCTTTACATTCTAATCCTTTTTCTTTTTTCTTGTCATTTACCAATATATATATATATATATATATCTGTTGTATAATTTATTATCTTTTAAAAAAAATCTATTTATTTAATAAGATATCATCATTATCATCATATTCTTTTTCTTTATTCAATAAAAAATTATATTATAGGAAGCAAAATTACCTTTTGTAGTTGCTTTTATTATAGTTGATAACATCAAGCAAAGCCGACTTGTCAGTGTAAAGAATGCAACGTCAAATTAGCCGCCAGTCAATTTAGTAAAATTATTTGATGACGAGTCATAAATAAAGATATGTTACGTAATGCATAAAAGTTGACAATCTAAAGATAGTCAAAGAACCACTAGCTGATGATAAAGTGATGAGAAAACACACCAACTACACCTCATCTTCCTGCTGCACACGACCAACCAACAAACGTTAACACCTAGTTGCTGTCTTTATTTACTTTCATTCATTTATCAAGAATAACAGCATAAAGCGCATGATTATGTGCGTTTTGTTCTTTTCATCAAATATTTAACAAATTCCAACAAATCTAGATCTGTACCATTTCCAATTTAAATCTAATCAATTGGATTGGAATATTACAAATAAATACTTCACAATAAACAAGGATTGTAAATTTTAAAAAAAAGTCAAACATAAGCAATATAATAAAGTGTGTATTTTCACCTTTCGCTGATATTTAAAATTTCAAAAAATAAATTTCTTATTTTAATAATACAAAAGATGCACAGTTTGAAAAAATTACATTAAAATAAATGTCAACGGATGGTTGAATTTGAATTATAAACTCTGAATTACCACCACCACCACCACCACCACGGTCAGTGATTCTGTTACGCTTTATTGTATGTTGTACGCGCGTAATTCAGACTTGAACTGGTTGGTAAATGTTTGAAATTTAATGAACAATGCAATAACAGTTGCAATATTGAAACAGTTTTAAATTTGCATAAACACAACTCAACTCAATCTATTTCAGTATATCTCTGCTTAAAGTTTGCAAAGTGTACACTGTTTGTGCAAGATGTTTTCATTGATAAAAAATAAGCAAACTGCACAGAGAAGAAATTAAACCAAATTAAATTCAAAAAAAAAGCTGAAAATGCGTGTACGCGATGAGCGCATTTTTGTATCATATTTTTTTGCGTATTTTTTTTATAAGCTCTTCAGTCGGCTCGTTCAACATGAAGAAACGTGAACAAAACAGTTTAGAAGAGCAAATTCTCAACAATTCTGCAAACAGTGCGCATATTCTACACTCACAGCGGATTACTACAGAAGCAATACACTTGGCTAAGCTGGGCAGTGCTGTGTTTACAGATGAAGCACAAAATGACAAAGCACCGCTGAAAGTAAACTGCCCCTTTGTGACCCAGACATGATCAACTGTTTAATTATTATTATAATTGTTGATTTATTCAGAAAATCCCCCAATCCACTTTCTCTTTGCAAACAGCAGCAATCAACTGAACAACTATTTAAATAAAAAAAAAGAAATAATCGAAAAAGCAATTAATTCAAAATTAAACAGATTAAATAAAATGCATTAGCGACTTTTATTGCAAATCGTGTACAGCCAAAGTTTGAAAAAAAACAATTTTTTGCAAAATAAAAATTTATTAAAATGCTAAAATGTATATTTCAGTAATTAAAAAAAAGTAGTACTTGTGATGTGACGTGATAATGTGAGTAAAATTTCACTTCTGCACAAACAGTTCCCTGCAAAGTGGGCAGGAAGGCCTCTCAGTCGACTGGAACCACTGTTGCTAAAAAGAAAAAAAAAAGATACACATTTCCCCCCCATCTGTGATGTAAAACAAAAAGCATTGCCATTTTACCAAGCATGACCCGTGAAACTGATGCTTGCATTGGAAACACTTTTTGCTCGGCAAATGACCATCGGAAGCTGTGTACGACAAACACACCGGACACACATCCATTCGTTCCAAAATTTTATCCACCTCAGCCTGCCACAGAAGTAAGCTATCCAACAGTGTGCTTTCCTGAACAAGAGAAGCTTTTGTTGAGAAGTGAGAAGTTATTGCAGCAAAATAACTGTTGCTTCTTTTTTACATGCTTCTGCAATCGCAGGGCTAATTTTCTTATCCAAAAATTGAACGACTCTCTCGGGACACCAGATGCGACATTCAAAAACACGTCTGTGCTATTCAACGGATAATTGGCTGGCAACTTCACTGTCAAAGAAATGGTAAAATCATCTTTTCCATATCCAATGACTGCTTCGTTCACATTCGGGCACAATGTAATCTAAACCAAACAACCAACAGTCAAACATTAAACTGTTGATTTTATTAAAACAATTCTTTTTTTGCTTAGTATCATTCTAACAAAACTATCACAGAATTAATTATTAATATCAACAGTAGAAGAAATAACCACAACTACAGCAATAATAATAATAATAATAATAATAATAATAATAATAATAATAATAATAATAAATGCTTACCTTCATCTTTTTTGAAGTCGCCTTATAATCAGACAAAAGTTTGAACTCGTCTTTAATAAGGGATGGGGTGAGGTGTTTGCTTACAAAACTTCAAAATATAAAACAATTATTAAACAAGCAATAAAAATGCCCTTTTCCCTTTCTTTCTGTACCTCTTGATACGCGAAGTGAGCAACTTTTCTGATCTCCAAAATTGTCTGGTAATAGTTGGGAAAAGTGCCAAAAAGTCCCGAAACACGCACAGTGAAAGCCACCAAACAACGCTCGCAGTATCTGAATAAAAAAAATTCAAATTATACACTTCGCATTAAACAACAGAGCAAAAAAAGCACAATTAAAAAAGAAGCTAAAGAAAAGTTTTCACCAGAAATTTTGTTGAACACATCGTCAGTGAACATGACGATGTTCAACTTTTGAATATTTCGTCCACTTTCAACTGGGTTGAAAAGACTGATCGCCTTTTTCACTTCTTCCACATCGGCCGGATGTTCGACAAAAAACATCACCAAAATTCTCCACAAATTGATAAAATGCTGCTGCTGATACAACCATTCCCGGTAAGCATCTTGCTGTGATTTATCAACAACGGCAATGTATTCGAACAACAATTTCCATATTATCATGTATTTGTACATGAAAATTAAAAACGAATTGCTGAAACGACTGACATTCGTAGCTTGTCTGACATCGTCCAGAAATTCATGAAAATAACTTGGCACTTCCCTAAAAAGTATACGAAAAAACATCTCTTCTTCTCTGCTTTGTTCTTTTACTAATCAAATCTTTAATAACTTACTTTATAAAACCATGAGCAGCTGTTATTTCACTTTTCTCATAAATAGCTACATCTGGCAACAATCTAAATAACAAGCAAACATTTATGAAATCAAATGTTACAAAAATAAATTAAATAATAAAGAAAAAACCCACTTGCGCAAACAGAAATAAGCCGCAAGTCCAAAAATGAACGACGATGCCGTCTGTTTGCGCAACAACATCAGCATTCGAGTTATTATACTTTGCAATGATTCAGGATAGCTGAAGACAATAAAACGATATGATAAAAAAATAAAAAATGTAAATCGATGAAAATAATCTCACTCCAAAGCTGATAGCTTAGCAGAGAGCAAAACTTTCTTGACCGGTTTCAACAACGCATCACGAGGAAGGGACGAAATGAAAACTGCAAGTCTGTAAATCAGCAATCGACGCATTGTACAATTTGAAAAATTTTCTGAAATTCAAAAATTTAACATATATATAAATATGTATAATTAAAAACCAAATCAAATCAACAACAAATAATCGTCAAATTACCTGCATGATAGAAGAATATATCCAAGTGATTGTCGATGCATTGACAGAGGAAAAATTGGAACCATTCTTGTTTGCATTGCAATTGTTCTTCTTCTGTCAAATGACCAAATTTGCCATAATTCAATTTTTCTGACAACATGTTGCAACAGTGCAAACCCATGATACAGTGCACAACAAATTGTATGCCCTTCAACTTTGTGGAATACTAAAAATAAAAAAAAAAATTTTTTTCTTTCTTTCTTGGTTTGCTTTTGTCATCACAATTCTCAAAGCATTCGCGTCGTGATAATATTACCTCCATAATTCTGGTGAGCATGAAAAATATGTTTTCGATCATTTTACGTTTGAACTCATAACCACGATCGAACAACAGCTGCAACAGTTGCAAGTAAGCTAAATGACGTATACAATTTTCCGTATGGTCCCCTTCTTCGCTTAAGAGAGAGATAACAATTATATTTAAAAAAAAAGATAGATACAATGATGATGCAGCAATTGCTTACAAAATAATTTTATCAATTTGTTCAATATCGTCGATCAACTTTTGGAACAACTTTTCCAACATATCGTCAGAATAAAGTCTAGCCGCCGTGAAAATGCTCACAAAATTTTCTCTGCTCAATTCCAGCTCATCATCATCTCGTTGCAGTGGATTCTGCGACGGCAGCGGCATGTTCATCACCCAGAGCAATTTCAAGTAGCGTTCAACATTGTCTTTGTCAACCAGCAGCAGCACATCTTTGACAATTTCTTGAACACTGGCCAAATCGTTGCTAGCCACAACACTGCCAGCAGCAGCAGCAGCAGCAGCAGCATTATCGGCAGTGGATTCAGCTTCGGGTCCAGAGTTCGAAATTCGCTGAACAGCTTCAGAGTCGAGCTCAGTATCCGAAAGAAGCAATGTGCAGCTCATGTCCGACGTGGCAAAACTCTTGGACTCGGACCCTTCTTCGTCGCTGATGCCCATCTCGGAAAAGCCGTCGTCGTGTGATGAGAGTTTGTTCAACAATTTCACGTCCTTGGCAAGCAAATTGTTCAAACCGAGCAAGCACAACGGCTCGTCGAAGGCTTCAATTTGGAACACCAAACTGCGAACCATTTTACCTTTGCTCAAGTACAAGGCAAAACAGCCGAGTCGATCGTCGCAGTACTGAGTGTCGGTCATTATTGGTTCGAACTGTTTGAAAAAGGCAAAATCAAAGCAGTTGGATTTGCAAAATTGCAAATATTGTGCAGTGCCAAAAATTTTGAACAACTGGCCAATATACTGCAAGGAAACGGCCTTGTCAGCCGGACGAACTGAGGACATTTTGTTCTTGGCAACGTTGGCACAGAAAACCCCGATCAAGCAAAAATAGCTGCGCATATTCAAATAGCGACACATGTTCTCTTCTTCTTCACTTGAGCTGCCTGGGAACATTTGTCCAGTGAAATTGTCCGCATTCAAAACTGAAGCAGGTAAAGCGTTGCTGACGACGGCTAATGCAGGCCACTGAAAAAAGATTTTAAAAAAAAGTTAACAAACAAACAAACAAATAAACCTCAGATGCAAAACTGTCCATAAATTTGATCCACTGATCGTGCGAAGGCAACAGTTGATCGCAAATGAATTCCGTCGAATAAGCAGAATCAACTTGCTTGCAATGATTCATGCAATGAAATATCACCCTCGCGTATTCTTTCGCATATGATATTCTGAAATTTAAAATATACAATCTGCTGTTGCTTTTCAATTAAAAAAAAGTATTTTAATTTTTAAACTACCATCTCTACCAACAGCAAACTTTTGCAATTTACCTTTCTTGGCTTAACTCTTTTTCAAAAACTTCCACTCTGACAAGCGAACTCATCTGCTCCAGCAGAGAATCTGCCATGGAGAACTGGCCCATCGACGTTATCGTATGAAAAGCATACAACAACGCTATTGTGACAGAGCCGCGCAGAGTTTCCACATCTGATTCTAAAGAAGAAATCACATTTTTGCCGTGTTCACCATAACAATATGTAAATAAGGTGATCAACAATCGGCATGCTTCATCTTTCAAATGACCATTCCAAAATTCCTGAACATCAAATACAAAATATATAAAATTGAATCAGATGCCGTGCCTGCAAAGAGAAAAAAAAACTGTGAAATAATTTACCTCACACATGAACAAACCCCTCGCCAAAACGGCAACTTTCGCCACGTTAGACCAATGACGCAACGCTTCACGATTGAGAATAATATTCAAAGGGGATTCTTCAGTTTTAATTTCTAAAAATTATTACAATCAAAAAATAATTTTAAAAACAAACAACAATAAAATGAACCTTTCAAAAATGTCAACAACAAATTTGCCACTTCTTTGCAGGATTTTTCAATTGTCAGACAATCCTCCTGCAACAGGCAGTTCAAAAAACGTCGCGCCGAATCAGCCGGATCATATCTGCTAAAATCGAACGTCATCTTGTTGGATGAAGTCAACGCGGCAATCGTTTCTATGATTGAAAAATGTTCCATCTGAAAGCAAATCACCGAATCATTGAGGAAACATACGCATAATGCACATAATGAATATATATATATACTTGGTAAATTCTATCCAAAGCCATGGCACGGTCTTCTTCTTTCATCAAGTTGACCAACAAGAAATAAATCTGCATCGCCGACACACGATCGTTGGATTCCAACAGTAAAAATCTGTTCACATTGCTCATCGATTCATAAATACTTTTCACGTAAATCGAAGCATCCTCTCCAATGCTGCGCTCCATTTCGCACAGCTTTTTGAACTTTTCCAAATTTTCATCAAAATCACAATTTTGATTCAACAACCAAAAACGTTGCGTATCCAAAATTTGCTCAAACACCGGCTTTATAAATCGATACAACAACCTCGATTCTGGATACAAAAGGTTTCTAATGAGCGAAGATAAATTCTCGCTTGCAATGCTCTCGTCTTGCAACAAACTATCGACCATCAACAAAACATGCTTGCACAAATCTTCCAAGAACGGCTTGAAACTTGAATTCACGTCGCTCAGTTTAATCACAAATTCCACAAAATCTTTACAACACTGAATCACCACATCTTGATCAGAAGCAGGGTAAAATTTAATGCAACGCCCGTACGCAAAAGTCACCTACAACAACAGTCAAAATAATTTTAATTAACAAAAAAATAAATATTAATAATTTACCAAATAATTCAATCCTGCACTATCGTTGGTATTAACGTTTTCAACATCTTTCAAAAATTTCAAAACTGCCAATTGTTCAATTAACAGCGAATCAATGACACGTTTCTCACAATTCTCCTTCGTCAAACATGTCTTCACCCTGAAGCATATTCAAAATACAAAAAAAAAACAATTATTACTATAAATAAATGAACAATGTAAATTAAAATATAAATATTTTTTACATACTTCACTGCCAAATTAGTTACGACAAGTCCTATTCGTTGTATTTTCACATCGTCTGATGCGGGTGGCAAAATAGCAAAAAATGGTGCAAACAATTTCGCACCGTCGCACAGACTACTACTGTCCATTGAATCTGAAATTGCTGTCGCAAGACAAGAAATAAATCGTCCACTATCAACATGCACCCAAACATCCTGAAAAAGAACAACAATCCCTCAAGAGCACATATCAACACACACACACACACACACACAATTATAAATTATTAAATTGTCCGTGCATTTATTTGCAAGAACAAAAAATTAACTATAAAATAATCTCTCACCTCCACCAACTTGTTTAATTCTGATATCACACCGAACATGTAACGAAATGTGCACAGTTGTATGGATGGCATGTTTTTTTGTATAGAAGTGTACAGCCTTTTCAGTATCAAACTTTGAGATGAGTATATAAAAACCGGAACTAAAGATTGAACCGTTCGATACCAAGAATTGACAAGATCCAATTTCTAAAACAAACATACATATACATACATACAAAATAAAAAAATATACTCAAAAAATTTATAAAAAAATTACGTACATCATCGCACAAAATTGGCAAATCCCAGAAAGTGATGCATTTTCCCAACGACTGCACCACGCTAAATTGAGGTGATCCTTCCGTGATTAAAGATTTGTCCAACGCCCAGCTTAAGCTTTCCAAGCATATGCTAACCGTCACGTCCAATCTGGAGTCCAATTCACTGAAAAAAAAGCATAAGATGAAAACAAGCTCACCAAGCATACCTGCTTTTAAAGTAAATTATTGTCACATAACTTTACACTTAACATAATTCTTTATAACTGATAAGCTATGCATGCAACGCATAAAAATGCAATAAAGTTCAAACTTTACGCCTTGCATTTACAAAAACATTTTTCAGTTTTTAACAAAGTTAAAGAAAGATATTGACGATTTCTTGTTTTGAATACCTCAGAGCAGGAATCGTCCCTTCGTCGTTTATTAGCATCCGACAACATGTCTGCAATAAATGAAAGTTATGCTCATGGACATTTTTTTCAGATTACTTATTTTCATAAAATAAAAGTTTTACAGTTATTACATTAAAAAAAAACTTTGATTTAATTCTTCCAAATACAGATTACTTGTAAATAAAATATATATGTGTTATTAATACAATATGAAAATTAACCAAAACTTATTTAAAAAAAAAATTCGCAATTATAAAATAAAAGAAATCTTTCTTACTCGACACCAATTTTCTGTAAAAAGAGAGTCAAACTGAGTATTTGTGATACTACTAAAAAAATTGATTCCGTCTTTTGCGGTGAGTGCAACATCCTTTTTCGGGTCAAAAACGCCCAACAGTAAATAAATCAGTGCATCATCCACCGGCTTCTGCTGGCCTGGCAACACCTTCATCAAAAAGGCAGTACAAACTTCATGTGACAATTTTCTTATTCCTGAAACCGGGTCCTGAAAACAAAACACAATTATAACTAATATCAAAATTAACAAACTACCACTCCATTACTAAAGCACTTCGGGCGTAAAGCCGATTCCAATAAGCAAAAGAAAGCTTAACTTGTTGCGAATCAGAGATTGCAATTAAATTAATCAACTCGCCCATTCCCTAAAATAAATTGCACTGTTAATTATGAAACCATTAAATAAACTTATTACAACAAAATTACTGTTATTATTAATAATCGCAATATCAATCACAACACTGAACAAAATAAATAATACAATTTCAATTATTCATATGCTAAACTTATTCAGTACACTAAACTAAATTAAAAAAAAGGATAACTGCTCCTTCGTAAAAACAACTGAATCAAAAAAAAAGTTTTCCTTCAAAAAATCCTTAAATAAAAGAGCAATTTAAATATACAAAAAGTATACTACAGACTGATAATTGCACAGCAGAGCTTTGTTGAAAATCTTCAAAACAAAACAGCTTGTGTAGATTCAAAATGTTTAGCAATGCTGTACCTTGTACTTGGTATCAATTTCTTTCTTCAAAATTTTCTTAAAAACATCTTTAAATGCAGTCGGCAATGACATCATGGTTACAGGAACCATACTGCTATCCGCGGCAGTGTTCTGCGCAAAAACCGAAAATGTTCTCAGCCCACCGGACACTGCGACCAGTTCAGCTGCCCGTCTACTATTCGATGGCTGAAACAGCAATTTTCATATATGCAAATTCAATGTACTTTTTAAGTATTCAATACAAATTCCAATTTTCATTTACATACCTGCACACGCTGATCTCTTCTTCTGACCATGATAACCTAAAAATTGCAAAACTTATTTTAAAGAATTACAATTTTGATTAATTATTATATTCATAATATGTGCACAAGGTATTCATAATTGGTATTACATTCATAATAGCTAAGACAGCTTACAATATACCTAACCTAAAAATCATTACTGTAAAGACTACAGTAATTCATCAAAACCGCCCATATTTACAACCAAAATTTTCAAGAAACAAAACGAAAAGTACTCTTAATGCATTTAAAATATTAAAAGTCAAACTTTTCGCTTTCCACTATAATTTAACATAAAAGTAACTTTAACTTATAATTAAACAAAAAAATTGACTAATTTTGGAAAAAAGTAAATTTCTTACAAATGTCAAAAATAAAAAATGAATATATAAAAACCAAAATTTATTTATTTACATTCATAAGCTAGCTCATGTCAGAAAAAAAATTCAAGAATAAAATTTTATAAAAAACTTAAAACTTCCAAAACTGTCATAAAACTATGAGAACTAAGATAACATTGAAAATACAACATCCTAAAGTAAAGGCTAACGGAGAAAGAAAGAATCTCAGTTTGAGCTACTGTGCGAAACGTGCAACAAAATTAAAAATATTTAATATTCATTATCATCCTTATTGTTTTTATAATTCTATGATGACTCTGTTACTATACATTCTGCGATGATTATACAACAGAATACATGACAACAAGCATGTTAACAGCAGAATCATCTCCCGCTAAAAAATTGTCAATAATTTCATGATTGTCAATAAATTGTCAATCATTACCAAGACCACAAAAAATATAATTAATAAATCAAACATTCAACAAGATAATAAACTGTAAGAACTAAATATACATATATATATATATACATAACAAAGCGTTTAGTTTTTCAGTTTCTAAAAGCAACATTTAGTCTCAACATAATTACGTAAAAAACAAATAAAGCCATCATATTTATTTCAAAACTTTATGGATTCAAACTGCAAAAAATAACATTCACTTTCTCAAAATTTAACCCTCAAAAGAAATCATCGTAACTGACAACAATAATCGTAATACTTAAAATACTGAAGCTGAAAAGTAATTCACAACACTCACTTTAAAATAACTACATAAAAAATACCATTCAAAACACTGTTCTAAAATTAACCAACACGAAAAACAATATCCAAAACCTCTCTAACAACCAACAACTCCACATAGACTACAGTACATTTAAGCACGTAATAAAGTAAATGAATTACTGTATTATTATTATGTCGTTGAAATCCTTTGTAATTACTTTACAATTTGTACTTATATTTTAAACTGAATTTAATAGATTTCGTCTTTAAGATTATACGTTAAAATTCGAAGTATTTTCAATATTATTTAATGTGTAAACATAGCTGTTGTACAAAAATTGATTTTCATTGCTAAAGCGCATTCTGACAAATTCGAGATGAACACCTCTGAATCGTCAGTTTATAATATTTTGAGATAAACTTTGTTCTTTGAGCAAAATTTGATTTAATGCTATCCGGATAAAAGTGGTTTTAAAAATATACACGCAGTCGTTTTTTATTATTGTATACAGCTGAAAATTTCTTCACAGAATTCCATAAATAATTAAACTTCATGAAATAAAACATTCGTAATTTTAATATTAATTTTAAAGTATGAAAAAATTATTCTTAAAGCTAAGCAAATTTAAAATGAAGCATTTTGACCAATAAAATGTTGTAAATATTGTAAGTATTGATGGTTAGGTATTATAAATGATGAAAATGCAATTAAAAGTATTTGCATGTGAGCAAATTATCAAAAGAATATCGCAAACTAATCTATGAATAAAACCAGTAAAAATGTTTTACGTCGATGAAAGAACGCGAGCAAAAGTTTTTTCGATTCATAGTATTTTATCAAAGTTATTTGAATTTATTAAGAATGTATTTGTAGATATATCTCAAAAACTATAAATAAAATCATAAAAGGGTCGTTTTAAATATTAGAAGATATTCTCATTAGACTGTTTTGTTTAGAACAACGAAAGAAGCGTTACAATTTTACACAATATTTACTTTGGAATAAAATAGTAATCTAATTTTACGTTTCAATTTCAGTTTTATTTTCGGAAAGCGTTGTTTGAAATTGGAGTAAAATGTTGCATTTTGATTGTAACTGTTTCTGGAATTGTCGCCTCAAATGTGAACAACCACTGGTTTTTAGTTACTATAAACCTAAAGCTGCATTTTATCTGTTATCTTTTAGTTTTAATTTTGTATCCAAACAAACGTTCCGTTCTAAAAATCAACCATTTTAATTATCAAATTTTTGAATGAGAGCAACTGTTCTACTGAAAGTTAAAAATTTTCTTTTGCTTGTCAGCTGAATTTTCATTCATAAAATTAAATTAATTCACAATATTAATTTTCATTGATGTATTATACATCTGGTGGAGTTTACAAAAATATTTATCATAAAGCAACTGCTAGTAAAATTGTGCTCTTTGTAAGCTTTTATAATAAGTGAATGCCCTTCTATAAACGAATAGGCAATTCCATGTTTTACAGATCAAAAGTGAGCTTTGACAAATATTTCCTACAACTGCTATTCAGTTTTCTGGCTTGTGACAAACACTTATGAACATTTTGAATGAACATGAACATTTTTTTATGTCTTTGCGCTTTGTTTACAAATGGCGAATATTGTCGAAATGTACTTTACTTATTGCTATATTACCATTCTACGGGATGATGTGTTTCGGGCCTTCTCTTACTGGTAGTTGAACGAGCTATCTTATTGGACTTTTATACCGTAGTCTTATTGGTTGCCCTTGTCTGAGTGCGCATTGATTCCAAGATATATCTGAACTACGTCTTGTACCAAATTGTAGCGGAAGTATTTCTCTTGTTTATGAAGGCAGGGTATACAAATTTAAGGCACACTGAAAAATAGAAAAAATACTGAAGATGTTTAAAAGTATTATTGCGTGAGTTCCTTGTTATTAGCGATTATTTCAGTTTTGGCTGTTCTTTGTTGTACTGTTTGCTGCAATTGGATAGTGAAAAACAAAAATCAATATTTACCTTTGTAATATATTGCGATTTTACGCGATCAAAAATATCTACAAAAGAACGCACAGGAATATATTACAGCAGTTTTCGCGTCACCAGTGTGCATGAGAAGGTGTGCTTTTGCGTTCTCTCAGCGTGCATTGTTTTCTCTGTGTGCGTTATACATTAGCTTGGTATTGTGTTGTTATTATAAGTAAAGTGTCTACATCTATCTATCAGTCACATTCACAACACCTTATTCCTTTTTGGGTTGATTTTGCTAAGTTAGTGCAATTTGATATAACTTCAGTATCCAATGTACAATGTAGTGTAAAGTAATGACAAAAATTGTTTTTCAAAAATGCTGGTCATTAAAAGGTATAAACTTTACCACAAACAATCTATTTAAAAAAGCAAAATTTTAATGAATAATAAAACTTTATAAATTTTGGTGCAAACAAACTCAGTATAATTTTTGAATAATAAAAATTTTCTTACTGCTAATGTTATATCACTACTATCAAAGATTTATAGCCATAAATGAAAATATTTGAACAAATGAAAAAATATGGCAGTTAATCAACTGAAAAGTTTGAATCAATGAACAATTAGATAAGGAAAACATATAAATTATAGCTAACCAAAGCAGGACAATTTCAATCATTGAAAAGTTTAAACCAGAGAACCAATGCTATTCCGCCATAACTTGCACTGAGAAGATAAACAATAAAAACTCGTTTTTTGCGAACCAATGGAACATTAACACTAAAAATTTTAACTAGAGAGACAATACCATTTCTGGTTGAATTTTCACTGCCTTTTCTTAATGTTCATCTTAATTTTAGTTTGACAGCTTCAGCCGAGCACAATTTATCATTTATCTTTGTATGAACTGTAGCTCAGCTTAATGAACCATGCAACAACAATTTGCTTTGCGTTTTCAGAATTCATTCTGCACCACCTTTTTGGGGGGTAGGCGCTGATTATGCACAACTTTTATTAAGGATAGCGTGGGCTGATACCGATTGAGAATCACTGATTTAGAAAATAACATTGAAGAAAAAAAACTTCTTCCAAACCATGATTGAAACGTACTATTAAACATTAAAGTAGGTTCAGGCAATCAGTTGCGGCATCCTTTGTAACGGTAAACATTTGTCGGTCATTCATGCAAATCATATTTCTTATATCTAACGTTTATTCACAACTAAATACAAGCAATAAGAACACACACACACACACACACACACACACTCACGGAAACTATCTCGCTATCTATATGAAAGTCACAGTCAAATACACCCTGGGCGAGTATATTAAGCGCCGAAAACCCGCCGGCCAACCCCTCCACCACCCTGGGCAACTTTATTAAGCGTTATACAATCATGCATTTCGATTGTCTGCAAACAACTTCCAAGTCACAGTTACAAATATACGCAGAAAAATGGGTATGTCTCTAGATAAACGCTTTGATGATCATTACTAATCTTGAAATGGAGCCTATCATGTTTTCTTCCCTTCGATCTTGATTTGCTATTGATTACCATTATGCCCATTACACAGTGTTTGTTTTACAATTTATAAAACCTTTTCTATATTATATTATTATGGTAACCAAATGAAGTTTAATGAAATGAGATGGTCGTAGGTCAACAAATACAGCAAAATAATTTTTTTCTTTTTTAACGCTCAACAACAACAATATCAACAGTAAATAACAGCTAATAACATCAATAATGAACAACAGTAAATAACACATGCTAACAACCCTAACAAAAAGCAAAATAAACAAACATAAGTGATCAATAATAGCAAATAAAAACAATGAAAAAGTAAAAAGCAATCAACAAAATAATACAAAACCACCACTCAGAAGACGGCTTCAAATCACTTCTGGTATCAAGTACATTAAATCTTCAGATACTGCAGATACTTCAAGATACTGCTCCAGCAAACGCCTGCCACTGGTGCATTCACTCGTATATACCACAACCCGTCGTTGCATCTCAAAATAAATTTGGTATACCCGTCTTAAACAACCACTAGCAAAATCTCTTGATAACAGTTAGTTGATGAGCGTTTCCACCACACCTTGTTCAACTATCAGAAGCTGGAACAGTTCATAAAACTTAACGTGGCTTTTACCAGCTTTTTTGTTGAGCTCATTATGCCAGAGTTCTAAGTTGTCGTTAGTGCTAATACGTACGTTGTGTACATTCCAAAGTGGCAGTCTATCATCAGTCATCCACTCCTGCTGAAAATAATGAAATAAAGCTGACAGGTTACCCTGTCATCTGTTTCAAGCAGCCTAACTCCGCTATAAACTTGCGGAAAAGGGAGGAAACCGGTGGTCATTTGATTTTTCTTTTTGTTTTTTATCACCTCTACAGCAAACCACCGGCTTCTTTCTTAGTCCCAGTTTAATGAGTTTCCTATGAACCGCTTGGCAAAATTAAAAAATAACAGTCCTGAATCTGAGAATTTAAGAAGCAGCTCTGAATCGCAGGTATCAAAGCTGTTAGAAAATCAAAAACAATGCTATCTGGATTAAAATTGATCTACAGAACTACCGCTTTGTTTATTTATGTTTGAAAAATAGATCAGTAAGTGCCAATATTTTTACCGATACATAAACAATAGCCTGCGGGCAGAAGCTTACAGGCCACAAAGTTATAAATTGTGAAAAGCAGCTGCTACCATTGAGGTACAATGTTAAATGCATCATCCATGCCGTAGCTTTCCCGGTTGCCAGCACCCTAAAATTGGAAAACGTTGCAAACACCAAAATGTGCTTTGATGAACTTCGGCATACTTAGAGGCCTTTCTCAGACTTTGATGTCGTAAGTTGATCAAGAATTTTCTGATCCTGATAGCGTTCAGGAAGTTTAAGCAAGCGTTTCGCCGAGTTCGGGAACAGAGTCCTGCATGCCGCTTTATAAAGTAGGAAAAGACTTGCTGTTGTTCGTTAAGCGGAGGAAGCGGACGCGTAGGACCAGTGGAAGAGAAAAACGTGCACCAATTGTCCAAATAAAGCTGTAGTTGAAACAGATGAAAACGCCCACTTTGCTTTCTAATCCACTGTTAAATGGACAATGCAAACTCCACGTACGTTCACAACGGCAAACTACTGCAACTTTTTTGCATAATGGTCAACGGATGCTGTTCAACAAAAACTATAAGATCTTCGGCAATGAGGCATTCAAACAAGTTGATGGTAGGTGTACGTCACCAGCGCCAACAGTCCTGAAGAAAGCAGTAGTTGTATGTGATAGAAACGCCTCCTTGCGTACTACATCCACTGCTAACGGGAGTAAGGAGCGTCCACTTACGCTCATTATAGCAAGCTGTGTCATTTCACTTCTCAAAGCAACTTTTTTGTATTGCGTTCTACGGTTGTTGCTCTTCCATCCCGATAAAATATTCCGCTGTGAAGCGTTGAAAACGCATTGATGGTTCATGATCATTAAGCACGTCGGAAGGTATTCTAATGAAAACGGTAGTTGTATGTGATGGCAACGTTCTCCTTGCTTTCTATATCCAATACTAAATAGTGGAAGCAGCTTATACGTACGTTCTCTACAGCAACCTCCGCCCACTGTCTGCTAGATGTAGCTTTGTTGAGAGGTCATTTGCGTTGTGCTCCTCTTAGATGCTAATAGGATTTGCCGCCGTGGCGTTGAAAACGCCTTCATGATATGTGACCAGTGCCCACCTGCGCCAGCTGTCCAAATGCAAGCAGAAGTTGAAAGTGATGGGAACATGCACTTTTGGTTCTCTATTAACTGCTTAAGGAAGGTGCCTCCACCTATACGGACTGAACTAAATATCATAATGTAACCCACAGGTTTGCAATATGCAGTACGGTATGAAGTGGCCATTCACCATCGTACTAATCAGTAAGTGATGGGCTACGGCAGCATTCGACATTGGCAGTATATTTAAAGGGATGCTACTTTGATCAGCATGCAGTTCCATTGTCTGCAGATAACCGTTCACAGAGGTTATAAAAAAATATTACGCTTGTTTCATGACAGCAGGTTCTCCTGACATCTTAGTGCAACACTGCGACGTGGAAAAATATTATGACGTTTGAAGAAAACGCCTTTGAGCACTAAGCTGCATTTTAACGTCCATTGATTGAATTTTTTCTATATAAAGTCGTCTATGTACATTTTTACTTCCAAAAATACCATAAATTTCGTTTCTTCTCACTTTTACTCATTAAGTTATAATCAGTACATTTCTACAGTAAATTTCGTCTTAAAACAACACATGTAAAATGGATTTTGATAAACTGCAGTCTATATAGTCGACGTTCAAATATTCCAACTGGTCTGACAATGTTATGGATATTTTCTCATGGCAGCTCAATACCATAGCTTGTCTGTCGAGTGTTTCCACTTCGACATCGATTCTTAAATCTTAAACAATTCCTAAACATACGAAGCAGCAAAGCTAACTCTATAACAGAAACAGAATCAGAAAATGCCGATTGCTGTTTTCTAAAATAGTCAGTAGTGCACTACATTTTGACATAACGATGTCCTCAAGGCATCCTGCTGCAATGTAGAAAACCATAAAACTTCAAAGAAATGGCATTCATTTAGAAAGTGATCGCTGATACAATCAAATGATAAATCAAAGGATAAATACAATCAAAGTCAAATAAGGAACAAACATAAAAGCAGCGACAATGGCCGCATCAATGCAACGCACAACGCAATCAGTGCAACATCACCAAACTGAAAACTGGAGTGAAGCTGAAACACTGCATTGGTGAATGCAAATCAAATATAAAATAAACTATGCGCGACGTAATTGTTATTTTATGAAATTTCTCTTTTAAAAATTATGATTTTATTGTTATAAAATATGAGAATAATATAGAAAATAAATGGTTCCAATGATATTTTGCAACAGGGCGATTTCATTCAACA